>JAKWJD010001762.1:11647136-11885365 GCA_027705065.1 Solanum peruvianum | reverse complement strand
GTTATTTGTGTAATGCAGCAAACGTTGCGTCAACTTCAACTCAACAGTAGATCTAGCCAGTCTTCTCTACCTTCGGAAATTCAGGGTGAGCTAACGCGTCTAGCTTGGACTGGGTCTTCTTCTTCAAGTCTTGATGCCTTGAACTTTCGGCATGGACTAGCTTTTATTGTTTTAACTTCTTAGACAGTTTTACGTTTAGCAATTTGAGATAGATATTCTTGTGATGATGACTTCCAGATTTTGGGGATAATAATAATAGTTTTGAATTGTTTTATTAATGAGTTTAAGTCTTCCGCATTACTTTTGATGATATGTATTAAAATGTTAAGGTTTAAGATGGGTTGGTTCGCTCAACATAGGAGGGTGGGAATGTGGGTGCCAATCGCGTCCCCCGTTTTGGTCGTGACAAACATTAAATATTAAACCATATATTTTCAGCCTCCAATTTTAAACCCAGAATCATAAAACCTAAATATCTACATCCTAACCTTAATCCTAACCCTACCTCTAACCCTAAATTCTAAACCAAATATTCTAAACCCTAAGTTGAAAAAAATAAAATAAACCCTAGGTCCAAAATACGAAAACCCAAACATTCAACACTAAATCATAGATTTTAAACCTCAAATCCTAAACCACAAAACCTAAAACCTACAAATAAACTAAACCCTAACCCTAACCCTAACCTAAACCTTAATCCGAACATTAACCCTAACCCTAACCCTAAACTATTAACCCAAAACACAATCATTAAACACTAAACTATAGAGTTTAAACCAAAATCTTAAACCTAAAACCTAAAAAAACCCTAAACCCTAACCCTAATCCTATCCCTAACACGAAACCTAACCCTAACTCTATCCTTAAGCCTAACCTTAAAGGCTAAACCCAAACTACAGAAACCCTAACATTAAACACTAAATCATAGATATTAAAACTCAAATACTTAAGCCCAAAACCCTAAAACCTAACAAATAACCTAAACCCTAACGTTAACCCAAACCCTAACCCTGCCATAAACCCTAAACCCCAAGCACAAAGTACCAAAAAAACATTAAACACTAAACCATTGATATTTAACCTCAAATTGTAAACCCTAAACCCAAAAACCTACAAAAATCCAAAACCCTAACCCTAATCTTAACTCTAACCCTAACCCTAAACCATACACCCAAAACCTTAAGCCCAAAGTACCAAAACCAAAACATTAAATTCTAAAACACATATTTTAAATCTCAAATGCTAAACCATGAACCATAAAACATGAAAATAACCTACACCAAAACCCTTATCCTAAACCTAACCTTAAACCCTTAAACCTAAACCCAAAGTCCAAAAAAACCCTAAGTTCAAAATATGAATGTGACATCTTGAGAGTTCATCCTAGATTAGACCGGCGGCGGCGGCGTCTCCGAGGACTCAAACAAGCCCTTAACATTTATTATAACATTTCATTAGTTAAAATTGTGAAAAAATTAAAAAATTTTAATACTATGTGAAATATTTAGACTTCGTACATAATAATCATGAAAACATACATAGCGATAGTCTAAAAGTTGTCTCATATAAAACCATCTAAAGAGTACGAAGCTGGACTTAGACAATAAAAATCAATATGTCATATAGGCCTTAATACAAAAGAATCCAAAGGACTAAATAAAATTAAAAGTATCTTAATAACTACTAAAGTCTTCATAAGCTACAGTACAAAAAGATAGTATCCCCCAACATGAGGACGTACCAACACTTGGTGGAAGAGTTCCAAGCTTCTTCAATCGACCTTTTTAATCTTCAATGGTTGGACCCTATATTTGTTGAAATAAAGTATCATTTTCTAGAAAGCATGCTTAGTCATTTTTAAAATCTTTAATGCACATACCATAGAGCATATAAAAGTTAAAGATTCCATCAACATAAAGCATGATCATTATCAAAGACATATTATAATAGAGTCATGTTAACAATTCATATTCAAAAGACCATATAAACATAACATACAAAACAATTACCAATGATCCCATCCCCAACTAATAAGTGCAATGGTCATGTGAAACCATAAGTAAAGCTTTGCTTCATAGAACTTTTAACATAAGTAGTCATCACATCATAAATTGATATAGACCAATAACATATTCATTAACGTAACAAACTTCATATAAGAGTAACAACATGTATCATTATATCATATCTTTCATTTAATCCTATTATATAAGAACAATCTCTTAGGAATTCCCTTAGAGTCAACTTGTGCAATGTATAGGTAGAGTCCCATACCCCTACCTATACTAAGTAGACTCTTCAAGTAACCTTAGTCAACGTCCATTTACTTGTCTTTTATTTTACTTGAGGGAGCATTCGCCTTAACCGATACTAGACCATTTCTTCTAAACATGGAACCCGATGGCATAAAACCCCACAGCAAAATAAGGTGGTCTACCGGCCAAAGTAGAACTAAACATGACATAGATGTCCAGCTGGATCCACTAGCTAGTATAATATAGTGGTAACATAGTTCAAGAACTAGGAGATGTATTAGAGACCAATAGTTCTGCATTACCTGGCAGCCTCTATCTCTTAAGAGTCATTGTGAATCTACCTTCCAGCTAGGGAAGACACACCTCTCATATGTAGTCCATCGTTTATAAGCTTAAGTCTCTTTGTGAATAAAATTTTCCTTCCTCTTGTTGTTTGTGGTTTTTCATTCTTTGTGTTTGCCATTTATCCTCCTTTGTTGTATTTGTTGTTGCCTTCCTAGTGTGTTGTTGTTGCTGCTCAATACCCTCTTTTCCTTTGCCCTGTATGTTCTTGTGCTCTTTTTGAACTTGGTTTTCTTTATTTTTTATTTTCTTCTCAAGTTCCTACTCTTTTCTATACTTGTATTCATCATCTCTCATTTTGGATTGACAATCATCCATGTAATGTCCCTAATGTATGCAGTATTCACAGTAAAATGGGATGCTTTCATATTCAGTAGGTTACCACCTCCCTATCGTAAAATCATCATAATCTAACCCTATCCACACATGCTTAGGTCTAGATTTTGTAAAATCGATTGGCACCTTGACTTTCGACATACTAGCCCTTGATATTTTTATGGAGGCAGTATCTAGATAGAGGACTTTGCCAACAGTTTCAACTAGAGGACAAAGAATGGTTCTTAAAACAATGCTAATTTAAGCCTGGTAAAAGTATCCATATAGGAAATAAAGGTGTTTTCTCTTCTGGACAAAAGGTGGGGGTCCAAATTTGTATCCTCATGAGTTTGCCTTCGATGGTCATTCTTTGTTGGGTCCAAACTGTAATATAATCCAGCTTATTTTGAAGGTCGATAAACACATGTCATGAATTGTAATGCAAAATATTTACCCCTCCACTTAGTTGAGTTTTTCGTATAAAAGTTTTTCTAATAAGTTCCACATTTAGCATAGTAGTACTTGATTGGCCAACCAAGGTATACATTGCAATTAACTTTCAATGTGTGCATGTCATATATCACTGCCAGCAACCTTCTTACTTCTTTGTCTAGGAGTGTTTATCACTATATTGGGAGTCTTCGCCTCATTGATATGTCTAAGTCTTGCAGTCAATGTTTGAACTACTGTGTATGGATCTGGTTCAGCCTGTTGTTTGTGACTTTTTGTTTTAGCTTCAGTAGGTTTGCTAGACTCTATTTCCTGGAGTTGTGATTATTTTTTTGACTTTTTGGTAGGTTATGCATAGGGTTTTCATAGTTACTTGAAATTTTGGGGAAGGCTACGTGGTAATAACTTTGGTCAGTCTTTTCTTTAGAATCGCTCTGTTGAGTTTTTTTCGATTCCTGTCTAGGTTGTTGTTCAAATTTATTCATATACATCCCCTATACCGCTCTTCAATTTCAACATCTATTTATCTCATGACATTAAGATGCTCATGGCAAACACTACAATTATCACTAAGATGCATATTAGTAGGAGTAGAGGAAGTGGACTTACCTGCTTGACTGTCTTCTTCATTTGAAGTCATTAACTGCATTTTTTGTGTAGAGGAGTGTTGTTCCTGCATCTTGTTATGATAATTATTAAGAGAATCAACGGCGTTTCCTGCATTATGTTGTGGCATATCGCTATGTATTACATCAGTAGGATTGACGCCAAAAGAGAAATGTGATGAGCTTTCCACCTCAATCACCTTCTTCCATTGGTTGCTCAAAATTCCTTCTACCTTTGTAGAAATTCCTTTGTAACTGTGTTCCTATTCTAAATGAAGTGATATGTTGGTAAGATGAATGCATTGACCACTAGGCTTCATCCCATTGTATTAATCTTCTTCGCTTCTCCTTAGTTTTGTAGCTTGCACATCGAAAAACTTCCCACCAACGATTGGGTTATCCATTTTAGCTTAAATTCCTATGAGGTGTACCCCTAAATAATTGGAGTATTCACCATTTTGTAACTCGCCATGAAATCACTGGGAAGTTGTTCAAATTGTACTGCGATTATCTGGTGATTTTTCCACAATTTCCCCAAATTTTACTTCCTCAAAATTTTTGATCAAAAGGTTGGAGTAAGTTGATTTTTGAGTATGATGTAGCCTTTTGTGTGTAGAAACACTATAATTGTCCTTTGAACCTTTATTTAATCAGAGTAAATAATTTCAAGACTCCCTGTTAGGTCACTCCAAAAATTCATATTGTTCATCACTCCATGAATTTGCGAATTGATAGAGTTCTGTGATGAATTAGAGGGTGATTGTAGTTGGGTTTTGTTCGAGTTATTCAAGTACTAATGTTTAAGTTGGTTCGTTGGCCTGAAAAGTCCAGCTGACGGCTCACGCGCCATACCAGTTGGCGTTCAACTAGACATTAGAGTTACATTTGATATGCTATTTCAGGGATCACACGTCTAAAGAGAAGTTTAGAGAGAAAAAATTTGGAAATAGGGAAGCGATGGGTTTAGGATTTTAGGTTTAGGGTTTAGAGTTTAGGGTTTGAAGTTTATATCAATGGTTAGTGTTTAATGTTTGGGTTTTGGTATTTTGGACATGGGGTTTAGGGTTTATTGTAGGGTTAGGTGTAAGACTCCAAATGAGATAGGGTTCAAGATCCTAACATGTTTGTATTAATGTTATAAGGTTCTAAAATGACTTATAATATGGTTTAGAGGATGTTTGAAAAGTTTGAAGTAATTTGGATGTCAAACGTTAAGGGACTACCTAAACGTTCGACGAGTAGTCACCTATATGCCTCATGTGTCCGTGCGTGTTTATAGACTGTATGTTATGAGATTGTTAAGTAATAAATGAGTTATAATGATTTTTAAACATGGTATATAGAGTTTTTAGAAGTTTGGGGGTCAAAGGACCAAGAACATCCTAGGCGTGCGAGAGATAGCGCTTAAGACACTCAACGTGTGTCTTGATGGGGCCTAGCCTGTTTGGACAAGTTGCAGGTGTTTTATTTGGGTTAAACTTATGTGGAAGGTCTAAAACTTGTTAAGGTTCATATTTACAGTGGAAACGTCTGGTTATTAACCTACGGCCAAAATTTGGCTAAGGACAAGTTGATGGAAGCCATAGTAATGCCCATAGAAAGACCTATGGCCAGTTGACGAAAACCAAAGGATGGCAAGTAGACTGTTCTATGACTAGTCGATTGCTCCGTCGATGGTGGTCTGTCATCTACTGCCTTAATCTATTTTAATTAAGGGGTGAATGAGAAATTCCTCATTCACCCCACATACTAACCTGATTATAATAGGATTATTTAGCTACATTTGGGTATATATAAGGGAGTAAAAACGTGATCAGCCCCACTCCCAATACAATTCACCAAATTAGAGTTTTCCCTCCAAAAATATACTCTCTAAAACCTCCATTGATGGCGAAGCTCAAGAACAACTTGGATCTTGGATTTCCATGGATAAATCATCATGTTTTAGAGATTTTAATATAAATAAAGGTATGGTGATCCTTCATCTGTAATTATCCTTGTATCTAGAGAGTTAATCTCTAAAGTTTTTAGAGAGAAAAATATAATCAAGTACTTCTCCTTCATTCTAGCTATAGGTTCTTTCTCAAATTGATTTCAAAAGCATAATATGAATGTATTGATAATTATCTACTTAGTTGGACGTGATTTTCAATCATATTGCATGATTAACCCATGCATCTTTCACAAACTCGATTTTAGCCTATGTATGGCTTTATGATCTTTATCGTATGAATATCGATCTGTGATTCAATCATGTTAATATGCTTTTTTCTACAGTCTATTATGTATATTGATGGTGAATGATGAATTACACATGTGAATTAATGCATGAAGGTTTGAACATGCCTAGCCTAGTCCTAATTATGATCATTGTAATGTGTGTCCACAATTTATTAAAAAGGTTAATTTCGATTATGTTGTGGTTATTGTAGCCGATTTTTTAGGTTATTACCATGGTTGAATTGTGGATATAAATCTTGTATGATCAAATTAAAGAAGGCTTGGGTTGAATTGAACTAGGTTCTTCTAGTCTATGGAGTTGTAACTTGTTATCTTGACGTTAGGTTAGTTGTTATATGAATTGATCATGGTTAATGTCTATAGCTGCTTTCTATAAGGTAATATGAGGTTGAATTATATGTAATGAATCCAATATGGGTCAATTTATTATAGTTTGAATAGGATTAACCTATTAAACTTACCTTCCATGAACCCTAATGTGAAGCATGGTTGTGTCCACCTTAATGGCAATCGTAGTAGTGACTTATCTTGACTATAATCTCGTTAGCTACTTCCTAGAATGTAATTTATTGGTAAAATATTATTGATGATTAATACTATGATAAAATTTATAAGATGTCCTATTCTTTCTACTCTACATTGAATTGATAGTTTATGCCTACGATAGTAGCTTGATATTGAAGTATTTTAAGCATGATTTTGATATGACTAAGTGTATGATTATCTACTTCCTTGGATTGATATTATTATTAAATATGATCTATTATCCATGAATGTGAAGTTGGTTGATGATCTATGACCTTCTACATTCTAGTACGTTAATGTATTGTACTAGTTGTAACGTGACCTTGTAGTGGCTTATGATTAACTTCATGAATTATTATGGTACCTTACGCTACTTCCATATACTTGATTTATTGATAAAATATTATTAATGGTCAATGATTACCAAAGGCTAAAGGATTGGTAAGAATTCCTCTACTCTTCTAGTTCTCTATTTCTTTAACGTAATGTTGATGAAGCCTTGTATGGCATTCTGTGTATTTTCCACTTATGGTGGAGGTGTTTACTTTATTGTCAATGTATATATGTGTTGACCATGGCCATGAAGGCAAATTGATGAACAAATGAACATGTGCCTATGATGATATTGTGTGAAGCTTATGCCTACTTTCCTATTCTAGTTGTGATTTCGATGGTATGGCTATTGTGTAAGCATGTGTATATCCATGTTAGGGTAAAATATTGGTGCTTCCATTGATGATTTAAAAATGGTTAGTAATCTCTTACCTATGTACCCCTATGTGAATGCATTAATAACACAAGTTAGGAGTCTTAAGAGTAATATATATGCGTTGTGTGGTTTATGCTTGATAGACTATTAGGGTATAAGGGTGGCTGCCTCAATATTTTTTTGATAGCCATTATGTGATCATGTTGACCAATGTACACACATAGTAACTTTACATGCATGTTAAAAGTAGTATAGGTCATAGTGTCTAAATGAAAGGTAGTTCTCATATTAATTAGTGTCGACTACTATGCATGTTAAGATGATGTTTATGAAAGTATGATATGTGTTTCCATAGATAGGATTAATTTATTGGTGTACTAGTATGTGCAAGGGTATGGGACTTTGCCTATGCATTGCATAGGTGTACCTTGATAGGATAGTTCTAGTTTTTGTTTCTCTAGATATTAATATGTATGTATGAACATTTTTCTCTTAATGTGTCATGTGAAAGGTTTGATCACATATATGTATACACACACACATGTATGAAGACCTAGTCATGAGAGAGGCCTTGAATGGTGTGTTCATGTGTACCCTAAACTAGATGATACTTTACGTATGCTATGTTCATGTGAGGGGAATCTTTACATGATTTAGGTTTATTTACTTTCATCGATGACCAATGAGTCAAGAATATGAGGGGATGACTCTCCTAAACCTATGTTTTATGAAGTAAAAATATAATAAAGGTTTTCAATTAATGGAACTTAGATTAGCACCGAGTGAATTTGAATATGAGCGTGTATCCCTTCCTAGGTAAGGGCTGAGCAACACCCCCAAGCCTTACCATATAACAAAAAACAAAATACAAAGAGGGGGGCATAAACCTAACCTCCACATCTATGATGGTTTGGAGTCAACTTTCCAAAAAGAAAATCAACTCCTCCCCTATCAAAGAAGGTGATTCCAAATTTCTAAGCACCTAGAAGAAAGGACTCCTCTCCATACATAGAATCTAGGAAACATAAACAAGGGAGACTCGCCCTTTACAATAACAAAAATTAAAAATCTATCCTAACTATTCAAATGAGATATAATTTTGAATTATAGCTTAGTTGAAAAGCTAGCAGAAGGTTCAAGGAGGCTCTTTAATTTTCTTGGTCTTCTTCGTTCGAAAGCTAGGCATTTCAGCAAGTCTAACTGGTAGTAAGCTTTTGCTTCTTCAGACAATTTTTGATTGTTATAGTATATTTGAGGACTAGTGAGGTTGTGACTATGCTTGGAAAAAGCGTCAGCCACCCAATTTGCTTCCCTGAAGATGTGTAAACATTTGAATTCCTCTATCTGGGAGATGAGTATTTTAAGTATGTCCATATATTTGAAAATGTTCCACTATGGGGTTGCTTTTTGCAGGATCCAATTGACAATTAACATAGAATCCACTTCAAGAATGATCTTTCTGTAACCCAATTCCAGTGACCAAGACAATTCCATATATAGCTACACCTATTTCCGCTTGATTGTTTGTACCATTTCCAAGGGGGGATGTATAAGCAAGTATTAATTTACCTACTTCATCTCTCAATATACCTCCTGCCCCAATCCTGCATGGGTTATTTAGAGCACTTCCATTTTTGTTGATCTTGATCCATTGGTCTGGTGGTCTTGTCCATGTTGTCATTTGTTCCTTTATAAGATGCTCACACATTTCTGCTAGCTGGATAATTCCATTCCATGTAGAAGGCCAATTAACCTGAGGAAAAAGAGAAAATATTACTTTATAATTGTCATTATATATTGCATACCTTACTCTTCTACCATTCGATGTTTTGCGACCATATTTACTACCACATCTATTTTGTCATAAATTCCAGCAGATGAAATAGGAGTGGCCGGTAAGATGAGTTTATAAGCTTTGTTTTTGTGTTTCTTTGTCCACCACTGTAATATTAGTTGTTCGAAGTGAATTGTGATCAGTTTTAATACCATCCATAGTTTCAAATCTTCTCCATACTTCAGTTCCTAGATCACCATTGCTGAAATGTGGTTGATTGTCTCTGTGTCTGACATGTTGCTTGGCAACAAAAGCAGTTACTTGGATCAATTCCAAAAGTGGTTAGGTTTTCATTAGTAGGTAGTTTGCCATTTAAGGCCCTCTAGAGTAAGAAAGAATCTTCCAAAGGTATGTGCTTATGATAAATGAATGAATAGAATTGAGATTTCGATCACTTTTCCCTGATTTCATTCCAAGCTGATGAACAACTAAATAGTCCATTGGAGTTGGCCATCCATTACTCATGGTCTGGGAGCTGCTATTGTAAAATTGTTGTTGCTAGTATATTGTCCAGCTGACTTGAAGGAGCCTGTTGAATCAACACTGGTAATTCCACTGCCCATCCACCCAAAATTCTACCACTTCTCAATCATCAAACCTATTAGTGTTAGTAGAAAATTGAGAAAGCTGGCCATCACCTAACCAATTGTCTCACCAAAAGGAACAGATGCCATAGTTTATCTTCTATAGAATGTGTTCTCAATATTGTTCCTAATATGTAACATATGTTTCCAGTTCAAGGAATCACCATAGTCCCATTTTTTACAGATAGGATTGGACCTTTGACAGTATTTGGCTTTTATGAATTCACCTCAGAATGTGTGTTTAGTCCTAAAGATCCATCATTATTTATATTTGAATGATAAAGACACATATTTAAAATTCCACATTCCGACCAGTCCTTCATCAGTAGGTTAGCTTAAGTTCTTCCATGAAGCCCAATTATATTTCTTCTTATTACTCTTCCATCCCCAGAAGAAGTCTGCCATCAGGATTTGAATTTGCTTAAGTACTATGGATGGAGGAGTAATAGTTGAGAGTATGTGAATTTGGAGAGCTTGAAGGACATGTTTAATCAATACAACTCTTCCTCCATAGCTTAGATGCCTTGTTCGCCACAATGTATTGTTGCAAATCATTTTATTAACAAGGTCAAAAAAATAAGAGATCCTAGGTCTACCCACAAAGAGAGGGCACCCAAGATATGTAATAGGTCCCTGTTTTTTGTTTCAAACATGTGAATCTTTTAATACTGTCCTTTGTACAGTTAAAAACATTCAGATGCACTACGAAATGACTTTCATCACTATTAATCATCTACTGATGTTTCCTCATAATTCTTGAGAGTTTTCATGATGGTATCATCTGCAAAGCTGAAGTGATTCACCTGTGGGCCTCTCACTTCCATGAAAAAACCATGATAATCCGGATGATTATGTATCCCATTTAAAGATCTTGAGAGTATCTCTGCACCTAAAATAAATAGGGCAGGTGAAAGGGGGTCACATTTATGAGGTCCCTAGTGGATTGGAAAAAACAAATCTCCTTCCATCAATATGATAGAGTACCATTTGTTGGCCATAACTCTTCACACCATGTCTATGAAGATCTCATTAAAACCCATCTTCCTTATAACCAGACAAATATAGGCCTAGGATACTTTGTCATAGGCCTTTGACATGTCCTGCTTTATAATGGCATTGCTACATATATTAGGCTTTTTAACCTGATAAAAGATTTTCGAAGCCGACATGATGTTTTCAAAAATACTTCTACCCTTCACAAATCCAGACTGATTGAGTTTGATCAAGTTATGCAGAATAGGACTCAATCTTGTGCTCAATAATTTGGAGATGATTTTGCTGATGAAATTGCTAAGACTAATAGGACTAAACTCTTTCATTTTGTTGGGATTACTCACCTTGGGTAAAAGTACGATGCAAGAATGTGAAAAGTATTTGGGATTCTCCTGACCACTGAAAAATGCCTTAATAACTCCCATAATATCCTTATTGATAATGTGCCAACATTTTTTTTAAAATTACCCATTCATACCATTCGGACCTGCTGCAGTCATAGGGTTCATGGAAAAGACTACCTCTTTTAATTCCTCCATATTAGTAGTGGAGAAAATCCTGTCATTCTAATTCTGATTTACCATTATAAGGATGCATTCAAGATTCTCTTCACTCATAATTTTGTCCTCCCTGTAAACATTTGTTGAAAATATAGACAGGCAGTCTTACCACTGTTTTCATATCCTTGTACCCATTCCCATTTTCAGGAATCCTTTGAATGAACATCTTTCTTCTCCTACCCCATATCAAAGAGTAGAAAATTTAGAGTTGGTATATCCCTCCTTGAACCATTGCAACTGTGGTTTCGATTTCATAATAGAGTTCTCCAATTTGAGATATCTAATGTAGTTAGTATTAAGTTCATGGAGTGCCTACATTCTGGTGTCACAGTTGTTCTGAAGCATGTTTTCTGCAGCTCCCATAAACTTTTTTGAATACTCTCTAACCTTTAAGAAAATGTCACCAAATTCTCTCTTAGACCAAGCACTAAGAGTCTTAGAATGTCTTTTCACTTTTTGGTGAAATCTCCACATTGTATTTCCTTTCACCTCCCTCTCCTAGCAAGATTTCACAGTCTCAAGGAAGTGGGGGCTGCCTACAAAGAATTTAAGGAATATGAAGTACATAGTGTGAACTTCTTCTTTGTTGACTATTTCCAATAATAAATGACAGTGATCCGAGCCAGTAGAAGGTAGATGAGTAATGGTGGTTTGGGGCATCATATCTAGCCAATAATCATTGATAAGGTCTCTATCAAGCCTTTTCAAAACTTTTTGGTTGATACCACTATTATTGGACCAAGTGTATTTTTGACCACTGAATCCAATATCCATCAACCCACAAGCTTCAATAATGGCTATGAAGTCCAATCTCTTTCTAATGTTGTAAGGTATCCCCCCAACTTTTCCTCAGTAGAGGTTATTACATTGTAGTCCCCCATTGAACATCAAGGCTTGTCCTTTCTCTCAGCTTGTTGGAGCATTTTATCCCATAGAGGTATTCTGAGATGTTATTTGCATTTGGCATAGACAAAAGTAATGATGAATTGATTTTGTAACTCATTATGATTAAAGTCACAAGTAATTTTATGATAATCTTCATCTCTAACATTACAGTTAATATCACCATTCCAGAAAAAAAAAATCCCATTACAGTTTGTCACTACATTATACATTTCTAGTTGATTTTTGAAGTTCATCAAATTAACATTGTCTGCTAAGAGCACCAGAATAGCAATAATAGATAACTTGTGCATTTTCTTGAGCATTTTATTTTTTCCATAACCCCCTGAGTGTTAATCCCCCTCAAATTCCATATGATTGCATTGATGATTGGGAAACTATAGAGGAGAAAAGATTGGTATATGGTCTGCCAGCAGAGAAAGTTTTTATGTCCTAATTTTTGAAGTGAAATTTTTCATGTGTCAACCCTCTTGGAGATAACCCTTGACTTTGGGTTACTCGTTGAAGCTCCTCTTCGAGGTCCTTATCATTTTGAGAACTTAAAGCTCTTATCAAAGCTTCCCTAGTCGAATCATCATCATCAGGGTCCACAACAGATTGATTATCCATGTCCAACTCATATTCAGAGTTTACTACTTCATATTCATCAATAAGAGGTATAGTATTGACTTGACGGTATCCCTTTTCTTTATTTGGAGGTGTCCGTGGAGGTGGTGCCAAATTTTTGACCTGTAATGAGGGGCTATTCTGTCCCTTCTGATTATCAACCTTTTATAATATTTTTCATGGTTCTTCCTTCCTATCTTGTTGGTTTTCTTGAACTCCATCATGTTGCTTGTTTAATCTTCTCTTAGTTGGATCTCTTTTTTTCTTGATTGGTTTGTTTTTTATCTTGGGGGTATTTTCTAATGTACAGTTGGTTGCATTTTTTTCCACATCATTACCAGTGTTACCTTGCTTTGCGTCTCACTGACATCAGCTTCCTTGTTCTATTTTCTCCACTTTAATACATTATTAGCTCTGAGCATAGTTTCTATCTTTGTATATTTTTAGCATTTTTTGTTTGCCATCTTGTTGTTGTTTTTTCCTGCTAGTCTTGGCTCTAAGGTCAGGGTTTTGGTCAATATATTCCCTCTCATGCCCATCATGAGGTAGGTTCCCCCCTTTGGTCACCCTTTCCTGCAGATTAGTAGTGTTCTCCTGACATTCCCTATCCTTTCCTCAATTAGCTACACCAATCATAACTTCATTTAAATGCATTATATTGGAGTTGGGTTTTACAGGGATGATATCTGAATTATTGTTCCTGTCATCTTTTTGTTGAGTCATCTTTTGTTGGTTTGTCTTGTTTCCTTGTTCCAACTTGTCTTGGCTTTCCTGAACTATGTTTTCCACCTGTATTGCTTCCTCCTAAATTATAGTATCTTCTAAGTGCGTAGTTAGCTTATTAAATATGTTGTTTTGATGATTATTACTCATACCTGCCTGTTAAATTTGTCCCTGCTGGTTTCCTTTTTTTGCCGTACTGGTAGTAGCTGTAGGCCTCCAAATTGTTTTTTGTCCCACCTCCTCTTGGAATTTTTTGTTTTGCATTCATTGAGCATTAATCCGCCTTTTGCTGAAGTGGTTTTTTTTTTCTTAACTCCTTCTTTAGAGCTATGTTGCAGTTGATCCTTACCCTCGTTGCCTACAAATTCCAATTAAGGAGTGAAGAAAGGTTTTTTGAAACAATGCCACGGTAAGGCTAGAAATAATATCCAAAGAAGGACAATAGGTGTCTCCTCTTCCGGACTAATGAAAGATGTCCAAGCTTGAATCCTCATGAGTTTACCCTCAATGGTCATTCTCTGTTGTGTCCACTTGTTTTGTAATCCAGTTCATTTGGAGGTCAATGAATATATGTCTAGCGTTATAGTGATCAAGTTGACCCCCCCATACTAAGTTGGGTTTATTGAATAAAATTTTTTCTGATATACTAAACTTTAGACATACAATCTAGAGTAAGAGTGTGCATAAAGTCATGCATATCAAATATCACCGCTGGTTCACCTTGTTTAGTGGTCTATCTTGGTTTGGTTTTAACACTATATCTGGACTTAGAGCAACATGGATTTGTCTCAATCTAGCAGAAAATGTTTGGACCAATGTATACGGAGGTGGTTCTGAGAAACTTTACTGCATGTTTGGAGGAAGAACTTTAGGAGTGGTTGTTTTTTTATTTGGTTTGGGAGTGGTAGCATATTGGTTGTGCTTGTGGACTGTTAGGCTTCTTTTATCAAAATTATTAAAGATCTTAGGAAATTCTCTATGATAGGTATTTTGGTCACCACCCTTTCCCATCTTTGATTGCTGTAATTTCCCCCATATTCCCAGCCACATATTTTTGATTTTGTTTCCTTTGGATACCAAATTTTTTGACAGTACCCCCCTATATCTGTTCACTATTTATAACAGATAAATTCCCATGGCATTATCATGCACATGGACAACACTAGTATTATTAGTGATATGATTATGATTAGAATTAGGAGCAATGTTAGGATAGTTACCTGCTCGTTATCCCTTACCAAGTTGATCTTTCGACTTGTGTTGTGGATGGTTTCTTTTGTTCCTTACAACCTCCTCAATGTTATTTATCTGCATACTTGTTTGAGATATTCCAACAATGTGCTGAAGTTTATCCATCAGATTGACTCCAAATGAGAACTGTGAAGAGCTTTCTAAATCTATTACTTCCAATGCAGCCTGTCCAATCTATTACCCAAACTTGCTTCCCTGGTTTCGTCTTTCCCTATTCATCCTTTTTGAATCATTTCCATTGCATTTTGCTGACTATCTTTTGCTAATTTTTTTATATAAATTATTAGATACATTAGTAAGATGGATATCATAACCATTAAACCCAACTCCGTTAATCCCCAACTTTCGTACTGGTCTCTGGAGTTCTTGGCCTTCGTGATATGGTCTTCCATTCCACCTTATATTGTTTTAAGATGACCTCATCACCTTGGGAGTAAACCCTAGTGGTTAGTTCATCTTGATTCATCTGCGAGGTGGTTCGATTTTGCAATTGACTATCTCGCAGCTCATCTACGACCGCCCTAATGTTCTCCTTCTCAGTTCTCTCGATTGCATGGGTGAAATTCTACGATTTTGAAGTATGCTTGATATGTTTATCAGATAGAGTCAAAATCTATTCATCTATTCCAAACATATTGCCATGGTTCCTTACTTCGACAGGGTACAAATATCTAAATTTGATATTTTTAGATACTTTTTCAGACCTATTGCCAATACTAAGTAGCAGTCAAAAATTTTTAGCATAATCGTTTCCAGTAACTTGTTGTTCTTGATTAAACATAATGTAATCTGGGGAAATAATTTCATGATTTTCTTCAGCTCCACTCCATGATTTTGCACAGTTCATCGGTCCTTTGGATTGCGAATTCCCAGAGTTATACAACGTATTTAAGGGCGATTTATAGAAAAATGTGTTTTTCATGACCAGGCGCCCCTTTTGGGACTAGTTTGGCGGTCTAGAAGGTACCGGCGGCGGCTCACGCGCCTTGTCATCCAGGATGAACTAGCCATTGGAGCGTGTTTCATTAGTTAGATTTAGGGATCATTTATCTTAAAGAGATAAGTTATAGAGAGAACTAATTGGTATTTTGGGCTTGGGGTTTGGGGTTTATGGTTTAAGGTTGGTGTTAAGGTTAGGGTTAGGGTTATGGTATATTTTTGGTTTTTGGGTTTAGGGTTTAGGATTTGAGGTTTAATATAAATGGTTAAGTGTTTAATATTTGGGTTTTGGTATTTTGGGCTTTGAGTTTTGAGTTTATGCTAGGGTTAAGGTTAGGTTTAAGATTAGGGTTACGACTAAGGTTTTTTTTGGTTTTAGGGTTTGTGGTTTAGGATTTGAGTTGTAATATCTATGGTTTAGTGTTCAATGTTAGGGTTTTAGTATTTTGGGATTTGGGTTTAGGGTTAGGGTTAGGGATAAGGTTTGTGTTAGGGATAGTGTTAGGGTTAGGATTTAAGGATTATTTCGGTTTTCGATGATGGGATTAAGGAATTTTTGTTTAAAATCTATAGTCTAGTGTTTAATTTTAAGGTTTATATTTTTAACTTGGGCTATGGGTTTATGGTTTAGGTCAGTGTTAGGGTTAAGGTTAGGATTAGGGTTAGTGTTAGGTTTATGTTTTTTTTAGGTTTTTTGGTTTAGAATTTGAGGTTAATATGAATGGTTTATACTGTTTTAATGTTTGGGTTGTGTATTTTGGTCTTGTTTTAGGGTTATGGTAGGGATAGGGTTAGAGTTAATGTTAGGGTTAGGGTTAGTGTTTAGGTTGTTTTTAAGGTTTAGGGTTTTGGGTTAAGAATTTGGGTTGTAATATCTATGTTAAGTGTTTAATTTAGGGTTTTGGTATTTTTTGGATCTAGGTTTAAGGTTTAGGGTTTAGGGTTAAGGTTACAGTTCGTGTTAGGGATATTGTTAGGGTTAGGGTTTAGGTTTTAGGTTTTGGGTTTAGGATTTTTTGTTTAAAATCTATAGTTTAGTGTTTAATGTTTGTGTTTTTGTATTTGTGGCTTAAGTTTTCCGGTTAATTGTTAGGGTTAGGGTTAGGATTAGCGTTAGGTTTTGGGTTAGGGTTTATTTTTTTTTCAATTTTATGTTTTGTAGTTTAGGATTTGAGGTTTAAAATCTACCATTTAGTGTTTATTGTCTAGGTTTTTGTATTTTGTGCTTGGGGTTTAGGGTTTATGGTAGGGTTAGACTTAGGGTTAGGATAAGTGTTAGGCTGTAGGTTTTTTTTCTTTTATGGTTCATGGTTTAGAATGTGAGGTTCAAAATCTAGGGTTTAGTATTTCATCTTTGGGTTTTGGTATTTTGGGCTTACATTTTTGGGTTGATGGTTTAGGGTTAAGGTCAGGGTTAAGGTAGGGTTAGGGTTAGGGTTAGGGTTAGGGTTAGAGTTTTTGATTTTTTTAGTTTTTTGGGTTTATGGTTTAGAATTTCAGGTTTAATATCAATGGTTTAGTGTGTTTAATGTTTGGGTTTTGTATTGTGAGCTTGGGGTTTAGGGTTTATGGTAGGGTTAGGGTTAGGGTTAATATTAGGATTAGGTTAAGGTTAAGGTTGGTTTTAGGTTTTAGGGTTTGGGGTTAAGAATTCGAGTTGTAATATCCAAGGTTTAGTGTTTAATGTTAGGGTTTTGGTATTTTGGCTTTGGTTTTAGGGTTTAGGATTTAGGGTTAGGGTTAAGGATAAGGTTAGGGTTAGGGTTCGTGTAAGGGATATGGTTGGGGTTTAGGGTTTTTTTAGGTTTTAGATTTTGGGGTTTAAGATTTTTTTAAAAAATATATGGTTTAGTGTTTAATGTTTGAGTTATTGTATTTTAGGCGTGGGGTTTTGAGTTAGTGGTTTAGGGTTAGGGTTAGGGTTTGGGTTAGGGTTAGGGTGTTTTTTTAAGTTTTATGGTTTAGGGTTTACCATTTGAGGTTTAAATATATTGTTTAGTATTTCATGTTTTGGTGTTTGTAATTTAGGCTTAGGAAATTTATGTTTATGGTTTAAGGTTAGGGTTATGGTTAGGGTTAAGGTTAGGGTTACAGTTAGGCTTTGGGTTTTTTAGGTTTGTAGGTTTCAGGTTTAGGATTTGATGTTTAATATCAATGGTTTAGTGTTTAATGCTTGGGTTTGTGTATTTTGGGCTTAGGGTTTAGGGTTTATGGTAGTGTTAGGGTTAGGGTTAATGTTAGGATTAGGGTTAGGGTTAGGGTTAATGTTAAGATTAGGGTTAGGGTTAGGGTTAATGTTAGGATAAGGGTTAGGATTTAGGTTGTTTTTAACATTTTTGGGTTTGGGGTTGAGTTATAATATCTATGGTATAGTGTTTAATGTTACGGTTTTGGTGTTTTGGGCTTTTGTTTTGGTCTTTAGTGTTTAGGGTTAGGGTTAAGTATAGGGTTCGAGCTAGGGTTCGTATTAGCGATACAATTAATGTTAGAGTTTATGGTTTTTTTAGGTTTTAGGTTTTGGGGTTTAGGATTTTTGGTTAAAAGTCTATGGTTTAGTAATGAATGTTTGGATTTTTGTATTTTGGGCTTAGGTTTTGGGTTAATAGTTTAGGGTTAGGGTTAAGATTAAAGTTACGGTTAGGGTTTCGGGTTTAGGGTTTTTTAGGATTAAGTTTTTTTTTATGTTTTAGGGTTTCTGATTAAGGATTTGAGGTTTTAAAATATATGGTTTAGTGTTTAATGTCTAGGTGTTTGTATTTTTGACTTAGGGTTTAGTGTTTAGGTTTTAGGGTTAAAGTTATGATTAAGGTTAGGGTGTTGGTTTTTTTTAGGTTTTATGGTTTAGAGTTTAGCATTTGAGGTTTAAAATGTATGGTTTAGTTTTTAGTGTTTGGATATTGGTAGTTTAGGATTACGGGTTTGGGTTTAGGAATCAAGTTAAGGTTAGAGTTAAGGTTATTATTCCTTAGGTTTAGGGTTAGGCTTAGATTATTTTTATTAGATTTTAGGGTCTGTGCTTTAGCATTTGAGGTTTAAAATCTATGGTTTAGATTTTAATGTCTGGGTTTTAGTATTTTAGACTTAGGGTTTCTTTTGGACTTAGTGTTTAGGGTTAAGGTTAAAGATAAGGGATATGTTTTTTTAGGATTTATGGTTCAGGTTTAGCATTTGACGTTTAAAATCTATGATTTAGTTTTTAATGTTTGAATTTTTGTATTTTGGGCATAGGGTTTGGGGTTAATGGTTTAGGGATAGGGTTAGGTTTAAGGTTAGGGTTAGAGTTAGGGTTAGGGTTTTGGATTTTTCATGTTTTTGGGTTTAGGTTTTAGGATTTGAGGTTTAATATCAATGGTTTAGGCTTAAATGTTTGGGTTTGTGTATTTTTCCCTTAGAGTTTAGGGTTTATGGTGGGGTTAGGGTTAATGTTAGGGTTAGGGTTTAGGTTGTTTTTTATGTTTTCAGGTTTGGGGTTAAGTATTTAGTTTTATTATCTATGATTTAGTGTTTAACGTTAAGGTTTTTGTATTTTGGTCTTTGGCTTTAGGATTTGATGTTATGCCTCGTATTTATATACGTATTGCGCGTCATGACTTAGTAGATGTAAGTCCGGGGAATGAGATTTTATTTTAAGTTCCAAGTGATTAAAGATATATTAGGCAAGGATGTTAATTCCAAATGTGTTAAGTATGATTTGGTTGATGTAAGTGCCATTAACTTTAAGTGAGGGATTAATTAGTGGCTGATTAGGATTAAATTAATCTAGTGGGCCCCACAACTCAAGGTAAATTAAATAGGGATCAGATAGGGAGCTGGCCTTAGTGCGACACGTGTAGAGGGGGGTTGCCTCCACTTCATATTATAAATGAGGTGTGAAATGCATTTGAACATATCATCTTCTTCACCTCTTGGCTTAGGCAGCCATGGAAATGGAGAATACCAACCATGCAACTCTTGGCCAACAGCTGCAATGAATTTGGTTAGTAATCTCTTTGCTTGGTGTGTTAATTCCTTAGAATGCCTTTGTTAATGAGCCATTAATGTTAAGAATGGGGCGTGACCAGTAGCTTAGGAAGTTCTTTTTAGTTATTGAATGTGCTAAGTATGAACGGAAGTTGGTGCTTGGTCTTTTTTTATTAAAGCAAACTGCGGGAAAATTCTGTTTTGGCGTTATGTATATGTTAAATGTGATTATGGGTATATACTTCAAAGTATGAATACAATAAGGTAGATGTGTTGCGATTTATTAAACGAGTTACCGCTCGGTGTGTCGTTTCTTCGTTACTATGGTTGCCGAGACGGAACTGTTTTGGGGGAGGGGGCTGTTTAACATGATTCGTTGGGTTATATGTGTTATTGGTATTGCTGTGGATAATTTGTGTTGTTGTCAGATTGTTCTATTGAGTTATAAGAAATGATTTTAATTGCATATGGTTGCTCATAATATTCTGCTCGTGCATAGAGTAATTTATCATTTCACCGAGTCCCGGGCATGGTAATGTTCATGCAAAGTTTCTTGCATATGTCACTGAGTCCCTCACTAGAGGGTCGGGTATGTATATTATATATATGATTGGTGATGAGGATGGTTATGATGATGATGATGACGGAGATGATGTGATGATTATTTTGCTGAGCCCCTAACTAGGGAAGTAGGGCACCTATCTGTTAATGATATGCATGATTTTCACTTAAAAGGGTACATGTGTAGCGATATTTTGTTTTGACTTACCATGTTGGTATCCTGTCATCTTTACCTTATGCTTTACATACTCAGTACATTATCCGTACTGACCCACCCTTTCCTCGGGGGGCTGTGTTTCATGCCCGCAAGTGTACACACACAGTTAGGTGATCCTCCCGCCTAAGATATCTACTTAGCCTATTGGGAGAGCTCCACTATTCCGAAGCCCAGTCGTTTTGGTATATAACTTTTTGTGTACTCTTTTGCTTGTCTATGGGTATGGCGGGGCCCTGTCCCGTCGAGTTTCACTACTATACTCTTAGAGGTTTGTAGTCATTATGTGGGTTGTATATATATATGTTTTGGATAATGTTCTGGACATGGTTGTTTTGGAATGTCCGCTTGTACAGGGGCAGCCTTGTTGGCTGCGTACATCATTGTGTATTGTGTAGTGGCAGCCTTGTCGGCTTGCGTATTCTATTATGCTTTGGATAGTGGCGGCCTTGTCGGCTTGTGTATGTTGTTATGGTTGAATGGTTATGACTCCTTATGAGACAGTCCTATATATATATATATATATATATATGGCGTTGGGGTTGTTATGGATTTGATTAAATTCCATATAGTCGTAGTTTCAGTTGGTTATACTTAGAAGTTTGGTATGTGAGTGTCCCAAACGGGCACTAGTCACGGCCCATCGGGTTGGGTGGCGACAAAGAGTGATATCGGAGCTGTTCTTCCTCGGAAGTGTCTACAGACCGTGTCTAGTAGAGTCTTGTTTATCAGTGTGTTGTGCACCACATCTATAAACAGGAAACTACAGGACGTTTAGGATGTCATCCTTTCTTCTTATTATAGATCGTGCGATAGAGCTATATTAACAGGATAATCCCTCTCTAAGAAAGAGTCTTGTTTAGGATGTTTTCAGCTATGCCTCCAAAGAAAGCGACAGCCTCCCAGAAGGGTAAATCGGTAGCAAAAAGGTACTAGTCAGACCCGGAGAGTTACTAGGGCCCGTGCCAGTCTATGCCTGGTATTGTGCTCCAGTTGGAGAGCTCTGCTACACCGCCACCGCCAGAGGAGCATAGAGTAGCAGCAGCTCCAGTTCGGGGGACACCACCAGCCCCCGAGGCCCCAGCACCTGAACCTCCAGCTCCTTAGTCAGGGGAGGAGGATAGGGCCATGAGAGATGCGGTTCAAAAACTGGCTAGATTAGTGGCAGGTCAGGCTCGCAGGCATGGACTAGGAGTTGATCATGCGGACAAATTTGATAGCTTAAGGGCTCGTGACTTCTTAAGTTGCAATCCTCCAGAGTTCGTTGGGTCAAGGCCCCAAGATGATCCGCAAGAGTTTATTCGTCAGATGCAGCGTACATTGAGGGTAATCAAGGCTTCGGAGACCGAGTTTGTTGAGTTGGCTACGTATCGTTTGCGGGATGTAACTATTAATTAGTATGAGTCTTGGGAGTTATCTAGGGGTGAAGGTGCACCTCCAGCGGGATGGGATGAATTTGTGGAGGCTTTCCAGGGCCACTTCCTACCTCCAGAGATGAAGTGTTTGAGAGCATAGCCTCGAGTTTGATTCATTGGCTAGGCATGCGCCTACTATTGTGGCTGATATGGCAGACAGGGTACATCATTATGTGATGGGATTGGATCGTTATCTGATTGACGGTTGTATGGCAGTGACTCTTCAGCCAGGTATGGACATTGCTCGGGTTTAGGCAAATGCACAGGGGGTAGAGGATCGGCACCGGGGAAGTCAGCCAGATACAAATTATAATAGAGGCCAGCATAAGAGGGCTAGATCAGCAGGTTATCCTGACGCGTTTCGAGGCGGGCAGTCTCAACAACATGTTAGATTTTCTTCCCATCCAGCATAGACTGCACCCCCACGTTCTATAGGTAGGGGGTTTAATCATACGGGATATTCGGAAGCTGGTTAGAGCTCTAGGGCGTCAGGGTCACAGATGGGCAGGGGTTTGAGCCAGTCGAGGCCACCTTTGCCTCGGTGTTCTCGCTGTGGTAGGTCCCATCCTGGGGAATGTCGTTCGGCTACAGGTGCGTTTTTTTCTTGCGGCCGTCAGGGTCATACTATGAGGGAGTTTCACCTTAGAGATAGTGCAGGTGGTATGGCACAGCCTACTGGGTCCGTTGATGGTTCATCTTCTTCTGTGGCTGTGCGCCCTACGGGGCAGGGTATTCATGCGCCAGCAGACCGTGGTAGAGGACGTGGTTGATCTTCCAGTTCTAGCGGTCCCTCGAACCGTATATATGCTTTGACTAGTAGGCAGGATCAGGAGGCGTCACATAATGTGATCACAGGTATATTATCACTTGTCTCCCGAAGTGTGTATGCATTGATAGACCCAAGTTTCACCTTATCATTTATATCTCCCTTCGTTGCTAATAGGATCGGAATAGAGTCTGAGTTGATAGAACCATTTGAGGTAGCTACACGTGTAGGAGATTCTGTCATAGCTACGCGAGTATATAATAATTGTTCAGTGGTTATATATAGTCGTCGTACTGTAGCAGATCTAATAGAGCTAAATATGATTGAGTTTGATATTATCTTGGGCATGGATTGGTTGGCTGCTTGTTATCTAATGTTGATTGCAGAGGAAATATAGTTTGATTTAAATTCTAGGTGAACCGATTATACAGTGGAAGGGAAGTACAGTTTCTCCAAAAGGTAAGTTTATTTCATACCTTAAGGCTAGGAAGATGGTTAGAAAAGGCTATATTTATCATCTGGTTAGGGTGCATGACACAAAGGTAGAGGCACCGACTCTTCAATCAGTCCCGATAGTTAATGAATTTCCCTATGTATTCCCAGAGGAAATTCCAAGCCTTACTCCAGAACAAGAGATAGAGTTTACTATAGATGTACTGCCAGATACCCAACCTATATCTATACCTCCTTATAGAATGGAACCTGCTGAGTTGAAAGAATTGAAAGAGCAATTAAGGGATTTGCTAGAAAAGGGCTTCATCAGGCCTAGTACGTCACCTTGGGGAGCACCGGTACTGCTTATAAGGAAAAAGGATGGGTCGCTGCGGATGTGTATTGATTATAGGCAGCTGAACAAAGTAACAGTAAAGAACAGGTATCCCCTCCCAAGGATTGATGATCTATTTGACTAGTTGCAGGGTGCTAAGTGTTTTTCAAATATAGACTTGCAGTCAGTTTATCATGAGGTGCGGGTAAGGGAGGCAGATATTCCAAAGACGACATTCCGGACCCGATACAAGAATTATGAGTTTAGAGTTCTGTCTTTTGGGCTGACTAATGCTCTAACGGTGTTTATGGATTTAATGAATCGAGTATTTAAACCATTTATTGATATGTTTGTTATTGTATTTATAGACGATATTCTGGTCTATTCACGTTCAGAAGAGGAGCATGCAGACAATTTAAGGACGGTATTTAGGGTGCTTCAGCACTAGAAGTTGTATGCTAAGTTTTCTAAGTTGACTTCAGTGGCATTCTTGGGGCATATTATTGGAGCTGATGGTATTCGGGTAGACACGCAGAAGATTGAGGCGGTAAAGACTTGGCCCAGACCTACACCACCTATGAGGTACGCAACTTTCTGGGGTTAGAAGGATATTACAGGAGATTTGTAGAAAAGAATGCCTCAATTTCAGCGCCTTTGACAAGGCTAACTCAAAAGGCAGCCAAGTTACAGTGGACTGATGCTTGTGAGCGAAGCTTCCAGCTATTGAAAGACAAATTGACTACATCTCCAGTCCTAACTCTTCCAGAGGGACCAGACGACTATATTATTTATCGTGATGCTTCGGGTGTTGGGCTAGGATGTAAATTAATGCAGCATGGCAAAGTTATAGCCTATGCCTCCCGACAGCTTCGGAAGCATGAAAAGAATTATTCTACTCATGATCTGTAGTTAGTAGTCATGGTTCATGCCTTGAAGATATGGAGGCATTATTTATATGGTGTCCATGTGTACATCTATACAAATCATAAGAGTCTCCAATATATCTTTAAACAGAAGGTTCTGAACTTACGACAGAGGCGGTCGTTAGAGTTGCTAAAGGATTATGATGTTGATATTTTATATCATCCAGGGAAAGCGAATGTTGTGGCAGATGATCTTCGCCATAAGTCCATGGGTAGCTTGACAGATGTACAACCAGAAAGGAGGGAGATGGTTCGGGAGATTCAGTGGCTATCCAGCCTTGGAGTCCGTCTGGCTAATTCAGAAGATAGTGGAGTTTCTATTCGAGAGGTTGCTGAGTCCTCAATCATAGATAAGGAGACACCAATACGAGGAAACTATTCTGGCACAGTATAGAGATGGAGCTCTTCAAAAGGAAAAGACCCCATTTAAGGTTACACCTGACGGAGTGTTATGATATGAAGGCAAATTATGTGTACCCGGTATTGCGGGGCTACGGTGGCAGGTTATGGGAGAGGCACACTCTGCCCGTTATTCTATTCACCAGGGTCAACGAAAATGTATCATGACCTCAGATGCTTATACTGGTGGGATGGAATGAAAAAGGATATAGCGGAGTTTGTTGCTCAGTGCCCGAATTGTCAACAAGTCAAGATCAAACATCAAAAACCTGGTGGATTATTACAGGAGATAGAGATCCCGACTTGGAAATGGGAGATGACTTATATGGACTTCATTACAGGCTAACCTCGCACTCAACGGAAGTATGACTCTCTATGGGTTATTGTAGATAGGCTGATGAAATCGGCCAATTTTCTTCCAGTCAGGACTACTTATTCGGGTGTAGATTATGCGAGGTTGTATGTGAGGGAGATAGGAGACTTCATGGGGTTTCCATGTCCATTATATCAGACAGAGGAGCTCAATTTACAGCAAACTTTTGGAGATCGTTTCAGAAGGGATTGGGGAAACAGGTGAATCTTAGCACATCATTACACCCTCAGACTGATGGGCAGGCTGAGCGTACTATTTCAGACATTAGAATATATGTTGTGGGCCTGTGATTATTGACTTCAAAGGTAGCTGGGATAACCACTTGCCGCTCATTGAGTTTGCCTATAATAATAGCTACCATTCTAGTATCCAGATGGCACCGTATGAGGCATTATATGGGAGGAAGTGCAGGTCACCTATTGGTTGGTTTGATATTGGCGAGACTAAGTTGATAGGCCTGGATATGATTCAGCAAGTTGTTGACAAGGTGAAGCTTATTCAAGAAAGATTATTAGCAGCCTAGAGTCGACAGAAGTCATAGCAAGATATCGGCGTCAAGATTGGAGTTTCAGATTTGTGACTGGGTAATCCTGAAGGTATCACCCATTGAGGGGTGTGATGAGTTCAGCAGGAAGGGGAATCTCAGTCCGAGATACATTGGGCCTTATCAGATTGTTTGTAGGATCTGCAAGGTTGCCTATCAGTTTGATCTACTATCTTATTTGGAGGCGGGTACATCCACTCTTCCATGTATCTATACTACGTAAATGTATTGGTGATCTTCGTATAGAGTATTCCTTGTAGATGATATTCAGGTAACAGAGGAGTTGTCATATGAGGAGGAGAAACCAGTAGCTATACTTGATCGCCAGGTTTAGAAGGTTACGTACTAAGGATGTGGCTTCCGTAAAAGTGGGTGGAAAAAAATAATAGGAGGAGGAGATGACTTGGGAGAGTGGAAGACAAAATGAAGAATAAGTACCATTACTTGTTTCCCCGTACTGCAGGTAATTCAATTCCTAGCTTGACTATATTGATTGGTAAATGAGATTATGTAGTAAGTTGTGACTCTGTGAGGCATCTGTAAGTGACGGAATGCAGGTTGATAGGTATAAAAGTTAGAGAGACCTCGCTGGAAACCTTTTTTCTTAAGATGCTAACTTAACATTCGATGACGAATGTTCCTAAGGGGGGAAGGATGTTATGCCCGTATGTTTATACGTAGTGCGCATCATGAACTAGTTGATGTAAGTTCGGGGAATGAAATTTATTTTAAGTTCCAAGTGATTAAAGAAATATTAGGGAAGGATGTTAATTCCAAATGTGTTCAGTATGATTTGGTTAATGTAAGTGCAATTAACCTTAAGTGAGGGATTAATTAGTGGATGATTAGGATTAAATTAATCTAGTGCGCCCCACCACTCAAGGCAAATTAAAAAGGGATCAGATTGGGAGCTGGCCTTAGTGGGACACGTGTAGAGGGGGGCTGCCTCCACTTAATATTATAATTGAGGTGTGAAATGAATTGCAACATATCATTTTCTTCACCTCTTGGCTTAGGCAGCCATGTAAATGAGAAAACCAACCATGCAACTCTTGGCTAGCAGCTGCAAAAGAATTTGGTTAGTAATCTATTTGCTTGGTGTGTTAATTCCTTAGAATGCCTTTGTTAATTAGCCATTAATGTTAAGAAGGGGGTGTGACCAGTAACTTAGGAATTTTTTTTTAGTTATTGAATGTGCTAAGTATGAACGGAAACCATAATCGGATTATTAGTGGTGTCGTGTTGGTGTTTGGGCTGTTTGATTTAAAGCAAAACTACCAGAAAATTCTGTTTTGGCGTATGTATAACGTTAAATGTGATTATGGGTATATACTCCAAAGGATGATACGATAAGGTAGATGTGTTGCGAAATTATTAAATGAGTTACGCTTGATGTGTCATTACTTTGTTACTATGGTTGCCGAGACGGAACTAATTTGGGGGAGGGGGCTTTGTTTAATATGATTCGTTGGGTTATATGTGTTATTGGTATTGTTGTGGATAATTTTGGTTGTTGTCGGATTGGGGCGAAAGTAAGGAAAATAGGGGGGGAAGTGCTGCCGGATTTTCGTTAGTTATTAGCTAGCTTACAATAAGTAGTAAAGTGTGTCATTTATCTAATTGTGGCACGATTGTTGCTTGTTTATAGATTAATAGCTTGAGCAGTAATATTGGACGTGCGGCTCGACTATAAGGTATGTAACGCTACCCTTCTTTCTTTGTTTGGCATGACTTTTAAAAATGAGCGAATAATGGACAGGTTTGATAGTTACTTCTAGAGCGTCTAGGTGACGTATATTCATGCTTCCACAACTATTCCTCTATATATTGGCTATGTCTAAGTCTTAGTGATTCTCATATCTATGGTAAAAACTTCTTAGAGTCATTGAGATTTTAGGTTTCCATAGCGTATTAAAGGTTCATAATCTTGATGAAATGTTAATCTTTGGTAATATACCTTGCTAGTTCACGTTGATTGTTCTATTGAGTTATAAGAAATGATTTTAATTGCATATGGTTTGCTCATAATATTCTGCTTGTGCATAGAGAACATTTATCATTTCACCGAGTCCCGGGCCGGGGTTAATGTTCATGCAGAGTTTTCTTGCCTATGTCACCGAGTTCCTTACTAGAGGGTCAATTATGTATATTATGTATAGATTGGTGATGAGGATGGCTATGATGATGATGATGACGGAGATGATGTGATGATTATTTTGCCGAGCCCCGTACTAGGGAAGTTGGGCACTTATATGTTAAAGATATGCATGATTTTCACTTAAAAGGGTACATGTGTAGCGATATTTTGTTTCGACTTACCATGTTGGTATCCTGTCATTTTTCCCTTATGCTTTACATACTCAGTACATTGTCCGTACTGACCACCCCTTTCCTCGGGGGGATGCCATTCATGCGCGCAGGTGTAGACACTCAGTTCGGTGATCCTCCTACCTAGGATATCTACATAGATGATCGGGAGAGATCCACTGTTCCGGAGACCCGTCGTTTTGGTACATAACTTTTTGTGTAGTCTTTTGCTTGTCTATGGGTATGACGGGGCCCTGTCCCATCGAATTCCACTACTATACTCTTTGAGGTTTGTAGTCATTATGTTGGTTGTATATATATATGTTTTGGATAATGATCTGGACATGGTTTGTTTGGGATGTCCGCTTGTACAGGGGCAGCCTTGTCGGCTGCGTACATCATTGTGTATTGTGTAGTGGCAGCCTTGTCGGCTTTCGTATGCTATTATGCTTTGGATAGTGGCGGGCTTGTCGACTCGCGTATGTTGTTACAGTTGAATGGTTATGACTCCTTATGAGACAGTTCCTATGGAGTTGGGGTTGCCTGGATTTGATAAAATTCCATATAGTAGTAGTTTCTGTTGGTTACACTTAGCAGGTTTGTATGTGAGTGTCCAAAACGCGCACTAGTCACGGCACATCGGGTTGGGTCATGACAATTTAGGGTTTAGGGTTAGGGTTAAGGATATCATTAGAGTTAGGGTTCGTTTTGGGGATACAGTTAATGTTAGGGTTTAGTGTTATTTTTAGGTTTTTAGGTTTCAGATTTGATGTTTAATATCAATGGCTTAGTGTTTAATGTTTGTGTTTTGGTATTTTGGGCTTTGGGTTTCGAATTTATGCTAGGGTTAGGGTGAAGATTAGGGGTAGGGCTTAGGTTTTGTTAGGTAGTTTTAGGGGCGTGTGGTTTAGGATTTAAGTTGTAATATCTATGGTTTAGTGTTTTAATGTTAGGTTTTTGTATTTTGGGATTTGGGTTTAGGGTTAGGGTTTAGGGTTAGGGTTAGGGTTAGGGTAAGGGTTAGGGAATGGGTTAGATTTAGAAATATGATTTCGTTTTTTTTAGGTTTTAGGTTTTGGTGTTTTTTAGGATTTTTGGTTTTAAAATCTACGATTTAGTGTTTAATGTTTGGGTTATGGTATTTCTACTTAGTTTTTTTTTGGACTTTATATTTTGACATTTTTTTGGAACTTGGTTTATGATTTAGGGTTTAGGATTATAGTTATGGTTAGGATGCACGTTAGGGTGTAGGGTTTTTTTTTTTTTTAGGTTTTATGGTTCAGTGTTGAGCATTTGAGGTTTTTAAAAGTTTATTTAAAGCTATGATTTAGTATTAATGTTTGGGTTTTGGTATTCTGGGCGTTTTTTAATTTCATTTTATTACATTGGGGGGGGGGGGTAAGGGGCTTAAACCTTACCTCCGCTCCTAGGCCTTAAGATTAATAAGCAAACAAAATACAAAGAGGGTGGCTTAAACCTTACCTCCGCTCCTATGGTTGTTCACAGTATACTTTTAAAGGAAAGCAGTTCATCCCCTAAAAAAATGACCAAGAATCTAAGCACCTAAAAGAGAGGACTCCTCTCGATACAAAGGTTCTAGGAATTTAAACAAGGGATACTCTCCCTTTACCTTTTAAATCACACAAAATAACTATCTAACCTATTTAAAGAAGCTATAATTTTAAATCATAGATAAGTTGAAAAGGTGATACATAGTCTAGGGAGGTTCTCTGAACTTCTTGCTCTTCTTCCTTCTAAAACTTGGCATTCCTTGTATATCTAGCTGATAATAGGTGTTTTCTTCTTCCGGTAACTTTTGACTGTTGTTTTAGAGTTGTGGACTAGTAAGGTTGTGGCTGTGTTTGGACAATTAGTCATCCACCCAATTTGCCTCCCTGAAGATATGTATGCATTTGAATTCCTCAGTCTGGGAGATATGTGTTTGCAACCTTTCCATTTGTATACAAATACGCCATTGTGGTGTTGAATTTTGCATAATCCAATTCACAATTAACAGTGAGTCTACTTTTAGAATTATTTTCCTATAACCTAATTCCAATGCCCAAGTCATTACAAAGATGGTTGCACCTATTTCCGTTTGATCGTTTGATCCTTCTCTAAGGGGAGATGTAAAAGCCATTACTAATTTGCCTGTGTGATCTCTCAGTATACCACCTGTCCCAATCTTGCCTGGGTTTTTTGATGCACTTCCATCTATGTTGATCTTGATCTATTGGTCAGGTGGTCTTGTCCATGCTACCATTTGTACCTTTATGAGATGCCTACACCTTTCTGCTAGATGAACAATTCCTTTCCATGTAGAAGGACAATTATTCTTGAAATGAGTTGTTATTAGTCTATAATTGTCATTATATACTGCATACCTTACTATTCTACTATTGGATGTTTTGCCTCCATATTACAACTAGCACATCTATTCTTCAAGAGGTTCCAGATGATGAGAATATGGGTGACCTATAAAATGAGTTTATGAGCTTCAGTTTTGTATTTCATTGTCCACCACTATAAAATTAATTGTTGCAGATATGTGATCAATTTTAACTCCAGCCATAGTTGCAAAGATTCTCCAAACATCTGCTACTAGTACTCCAGTGCTAAAATGTGATTGATTCTGTCTGTACCTTACCTGTAACAAAAACAGAAACAATTTTTTGGCTCAATGCCAAAAGTGGTTAGCCTTTCATTAGTAGGTACTTTGCCTTTTAAGTTTATCCATAATAAAAAAGAATCTTTGAAAGGAATGTGTTTATTCCAAATGATGGAATTGATTTGAGACTTAGATCTTTTTTCCCTATTTTTATTCCATGCTGAAGAGAAACTAAACTGCACGTTGGAGTGGAGTTTCTAGTAAGCTTGGTCTGGGAATTGTTGATGTGGAGGAACTGTTGTTGCTAGAATGTTTACCTGTTGAAATGGAGGAGCCTGTTGAATTAATATATGATAGTTCCATTTCCCTTCCATCCAGAAGTCTGCCACGTTGCAAATATCAAACCTTTGAATGTTAGTAGAGAATTGAGCAAGTCGTCCTTGCCCTAACAAGTTATCCCACCAAAAAGAACAGGTTCTAGAGTTTAGTTTCCATTGAATTGGTTGCTCAATTTGGTTTCTCTTGTGCAACATATGCTTCCAGCTCAAAGAATCACCATAATCCCATTTCTTACAAATGGTATTGGATCTTTGGCAACACTTGGATTTTAGGAATTCACCCCATAAGGTGTGTTTAGTCTTAAGATCCACCATTACTTATATTCAAAGGATAAACATACTTCTTTAAGGTTTCTCATTCCAACCCCTGCTTCATCAGTAGGTTAGCTTAAGTTCCTCCGTGATACCCAGTGATATTTTCTCTTTTCACTCTTCCATCCCCAGAAAAAATATACCATAAGTATCTGAATCTGTTTAAGCACTATGAAAGGAGGAGTTATTGCTGAAAGTAAGTGAAGTGGGAGAGCTTGTAACACATGCTTCATAAAAACTACCCTTCTTTTATATTCCAGAAAATGTACATGACTAGTGAAGAGCCTAGTAAATTTTTATGAATGTGTATTGGGGTCCATAGGCATCCCAATTCCCGATAATGAGAAATATTTGGCATTTTATAGAATATTGGCTTAAGGGTGTTAGCCAATTTGTATGTATACACAGGAATTGAAAATGTAATACAAGATTGTTTAAGAATTGTACCTGCAATAATGACCCTAAGCTAAAATTATTGATTCTCAGCTTAACACATTATGTACTAGGCATCCAAGTGTCAAACGTAGGTACCATAGCACATGACCAATTAAAATGATCATGTAGATTAAGCGGTGCCCAAGGACATACTGAGGATCCTTGGGACAAAAAGTAAACAGTCCAAATGAACCTTCAAGAATAGTAAGTTGGGAAAGTACACGAAACACATGTGCAAGCACATGTGAAACCGGCCAAGAGACAAGCTAATCGATTCGGTTAGAGCAGTTGGCGATAGGGGCGCGTCTGGGTCAGCCCATGTGGGGCCAATCTCCCTAACCGGTCCTAGACTCCAACTAACCTAGATAACTAACTAACCTAAGACAAACCAAAAGTAACAAACTAAGGGACCCAACAACCTAAGACCTAATCGGGTCACATTAAGAAAAGTAACCAACTAAGAAAAATCCTAGTACCTAACCTAGGATGATCCAAAAGAGTTTCTTATGGTCCTAATGGCTTAGGTGTACTTTAGTAATTACCCTCGATCAGTTAATTAATTAAATTAGAAACTTAATTAATTAATTAAAAATCAAAATCAAGCCGAAACACTTAGAAAATTTCTAGATTTGGCGAAGTTCACTTAGAAAATTTCTAGATTTGGCTAAGTCAAATGTTCTCTTTTTTTAGTCAATTTATGAGGGGCATTTTGGTAATTAGCTAATTGATTTATTTAATTAACTCAATTAAGCTAAGTTTAATTAGTCAATATTTGTTCCTAAGACTTAGACTCATGTTCAATCAGAAGAAAACTCACGACTCAAAACATTAAGCAAACGTAAGGAAAATAGAAAATTCGCCTTAGGCGATTTCAAGCCTATTCTTCAAGGTTTTCGTGTAAAGTGCAAGGTGATCTCCGTAGATTAAATTCTACAATAAGGTATGAGTTTTATTTCTTTTTTTCCTTTGCCCAAGAGGCTTATCAAATGTTTTGAATTGAAGAGATCTGAAACTAGGGTTGTTCCCAATGAAATTTTTATATGTTCATCTCCCTAATTCTCCCTATTTTTGACTTCTAGTATGATGTATAATACAAAATGTCGAGCATGTTTTTTGTATGTGGTGCTAACTAATCATTATGTGTATGTTTTTATGATTTAATAATGTCGAATGATACCTATAGGTTAGATCCGTATTATTGATGCCAAATTGTGTTCAAAAAGATTAAATTGTTATAAGTCATTTATGAAATTTAATTTACTGTTGAAAAGGGATGAAGGTTTCGAATCACTCTTTGTGTTTACAGCAGATATGTTTGTAAGTGGTTGCAATGCAATGTTTCCAAGAAGAAATAAGATGTGAATAAAATCTAATTAATGATCTTCAATGTTAAATCAACTTTATAGCTTGACCAAATTAAATATTGAATTGTTCCTTTGATTAAAAGTTGGTTTGCTTAAAATGATGAGATTAGTATCGTATATACATAATTTTAATTGTCTTGGCTAGTGATAATACCATAGTTTAATTTATTCCAATAAATTGGCTTACAATGTTATTTCCAAAATATGATATAAAAAGTGTCTAATGACTAAGTTATACCAAATTAAACATGACCAATGTAACTCAATGAATTCATAACCAAGGGTATGCCAATCAATGGGAAAAGTCCCAACATACTCTATCCAAATGAACTATGAATATAGTAGTACATTTAATAAGTTTATAACTTTTGATAAATAATGATATGGCTACCAAATGACATTGAGCAAGATAAGGTGAGTAATGACATAACTAAAAGCTTATGAGTTATGAAATTTACAAGAATGGGGGTTAAAGGAAGTGGGACAAGTCTCACTTGCACCGAAACAATTATGTTAAAGATAATAACATAAGATGGTGGTAGAAATCGTGAGACAAGTCTCACTTACACCATGATGATAATGTAAGGTTTAAGTTCACATTCATCAAGTAAAGAAAGGCATGGCAAGTCATCCATTGAGTTAAGCTTACCTCATATTAGGAGCACGCTTCTGTAATGTATAAGTCAACTCTAAAAGTTAAAAATTATAAGAAATTTGAGAAAAGCACCGATAGATTAGCAATGAGCTTGTGCAAGCACATCTAAGCCTCATGATATGAGACTACCCCTAAGGTGTATAAGTAGTCTCCGAGATCTCCTAGTCTTTGAACTATGATTCTGACATAGGAACTAGCTAGTGGATTCCACCTAATAGAGCTAGGTAGTATTCAGTTTCACTTTGGCCGGTGAACCACCGCTATTTAGTGTGGGAAGACACTGGATTTCATCTTTAGCTCACATGATCTATGTCGATTAATGCTCAAAGAAATTATTCGATTTCACATTAGCTGTGAACCACCTCTTTTAAGTGTGGGGAAGACATTGGACATTGTTTCACTTAGCCAATGAACCACCCCTTTAGTTGTGGGGCAGACACGTAATTTCATTTAAACTCACATGATCTAGGTTTACTTTGATTGGTGAACCACCCCTTTTCGGTGTGGGGCAGACACTGGATTTCATGTTAGCTCGCATGATCTACCTCCGTTAATGCTAGAGAATTCTTTAAAGAAAGTAAGAAAGAAATAAAAGTAGCATGTTCACAGTGAATAACAGATCAAAGAAGTAGAAACATAAGTTCAAAGTGAGCTAAGTAAGTAAAAGCCTAAGAATGTCAATCACCAGCATTTGACAAGAATAAAGTCTTAACAAGTTATTGGTTATTCTAATATTTGAGTATGGATATATGCCTCAACGATTCATTTATTAGGTTAACAACCAATTAATTGGCATAACCAATAAAAATTGGCTTATAAATACATTCATGTCCAATTTAATAAGAATGGAAAATATACCTTGTAAGTAGGTAGCCAAATCATTTCCTTAGTCTTTTGTATTACATAATCGATTCATTGTAGGTATAGGACTACGATGAATCATTGCACTTATAAGTAAAATGTAAGATCAAAGAAGATTATTGAACTACACAAATGAGAGAAGAAAAAGACTGAAAAATAAACTAAGGCTGGAGGGAAGAGCTCTCTGCCTAAGGGAGCAAATTTCTAAAGTTTTGTTCAAGTTTTTCTAAAATTATGTTCATGATTCCAATGTCTTAACGATTTCGGTCTCATCTGGGGTCTATATTCCTGGTGTGAAATCTTCCTCATAGCTTAGCTGCTTTGTCTGCCACCCAGTAATCCTGCAAATCATCTTATTGACAAAGTCAGAAAAATAAATTATCCTAGGTCTACCAACAAAGAGATGCCACCCAACATAAGTAAGAGGTCCCTGTTTTTTTTTTTAAACCTGTGATTCGTTTAATTCTGTCCTTATACTGTTAAAGACATTCAAATGCACTAACAAAAGGTTTTTATCACAATTGATCAGCTGGTCAGATGTTTTCTCATAATTCTTGAGAGTTTGCATGACGAGTTGGAGAGTTTTGGCTCTTCTAGAATAGAACAGAATTGTGTCATCTACAACGCTCAAATGATTCACCTAAGGGTCTCTCACTTCCTTGAAAAAACCAGGATATTCTGGATGATTATGCAACCTATTTAAACATCGGTAGAGCACCTCTGCACCTAAAATAAATAGGGCAGGGGAAATGGGATCACCTTGTATGAGGCCTCTAGTAAATTCGAAAAATCCAAATCTCCTCCCATTTATAGTGATGAAATACCATTATTGTCCATAACTCTCTACAACATATCAATGAATACCTCATTAAATCCCATCTTCCATAATAGAAGACAAACATAGGCCCAAGAGACTCTGTCATAAGCCTTTTTCATATCTAGATTCATAATGCATTACTACCAATATTAGGCTTTTTGATTTGATGTATAATTTCCTGATCCAGCATGATGTTTTTAGAGACACTTCTACCCTTCACAAATCCAATTTAATTGAGAGAAATAAAATTAGGAAGAATAGGACTCAATCTTTTGCTCAAGAGTTTGGAGATGATTTTACTAATGAAATTTCTAAGGCTAATAGGCGTGAACTCCTTCATTTTTATGGGGTTAATGATCTTTGGTAGAAGCAAATGATGGAATGTGAAAAATATTTAGGAATCACTTGGGTACTGAAGAAAACCCGAAATCACTCCCATAAGTTCATGATTGATGATGTGCTAACATTTTAAAAAGAAATACTCATTCATTCCATTCGGCCCTACTACAGACATGGGGTTTATGGAGAAGACCACTTCTCTCTGTTCCTCCATGTTAGGAATGTTGATGAGTCTGTCATTTTGTTCCAGATTAATCATTCCAGGGATAAAGTCTAAAGAATCTTCATTGATAATTTTGTCCTCCATGTAAAAATTTGTTGGAAGTATTCATAGGTAGCCTTACCAATGTTCTCTTCTCCGTGCAACCATTCCCCATTCTCATGAATTTTGTGAATATTTTCTCCTTCTTCCCCTTATCAGAGAATGGAAGAATTTAGAGTTTGTGTGTCCCTCCTTGAATATTGCAACTGAGATTTCTGTTTCATAATGTAGTCTTCCAGATTGACATATCTAATGTAATTAACACTAAGCTCATCAAGTGCCTCCCTATTGATGTCAACTATTGTTTTGTATAAGATTCTCTTCAGCACATATAGCCTTTTCATATTCTATAACCTTAAAGAAAATTTCCCCAAATTCTCTCTTAGACCATGAACTTAATAGTATTTGATAATCTTTTCAGCTTTTGATGGAATCTCCACATTGTATTTTGTTCCATTTCCCTCTCCCAGCAAGTTTTCACAATCTACAGGAAGTGAGGGTTGTCTACCCAGCAGTTAAGAAATCTGAAATATTTAATGTGGACCTCTTATTTGTTGACTATCTACATTAATAATGGATAATGATCTGAGTCAGTAGAACATAAATAAGTAATGGTGGTTTGGGGTATCATGTAAACTCAAGTATAATTAATAAGGGCCCTGTCAAATCTTTTCCATATTCTATGGTTGATAACTCTCTTGTTGGACCAAGTATATTTTCGACCACTGAATTTGATATCCATTAGCCCACAAGCCTCAATAATAACTATGAAATCCATGCTCTTAAAAATGTTGTAAGGTATCCCTCCCAACTTTTCATTTGTAGTTGTTATTACATATAATCTATTAGTAAAATACTAAGCCTTGTCCACCCCCTCAGCCTATTAAAGTATTTGATCCATAAAGGACATTTGAGATATTCTTTACATTTGACGTAGACAAAGGTAATGGTGAATTGAGTTTAACACATTATGAATAAAGTCACAAGTAATTTGTTGCTCTTCTTCATCTCTCACATTACAGTCAATATCACCATCCCAAAAAAGCAAAATTTTACCACTACAGTTGCTCACATAATTATCCATGGCTAATTGAATTTTGAGGTTCATCACATTAAATCTTTCTCCAAAGGGCTCCAGAATACCAATGATAAACACTTGATGCATTTTCTTGAGCATTTTAAGTATTTCCATATATCCCTATTTAATGAACCCCCTCACACTCCGTATAATTGTATTAATCATTGAGATGCTCTAGAGGAGAATAGTCTAGAATCTGGTCTGCCTGCTATAATAGTTTTAACATCTTTCTTATTAAAATGAAATTTGTCATGTTGCAGCCTGGATTTTGAGTTACATGTTGTTCCTCCTGTTCAAGTGCCTGATCATTCTGAGGACTGAAAGCTCTTATTAAAGCTTCACTACTATCATTATCATTATTAGCATCCTGAACAAACTGATTATCACTGTCAACCTCATCTTCAGAATTTTCCACTTCATAATCATCTATAAGTGGTATAGTATTAACTTTACAATTGTTTTTTATTTTTATCTGGAAGGCACCTTAGAGGTGGTGTCTTTTTTTTAGCCTGTAAATAAGGGTTGTCCAGTCCCTGCTGATTAGTTACCATCAAGAATTTTTTTCATGTTTCCTCCTTCCTTTCATGTTCTCTTAGCTGCATCTCTTTTTTGATTGCTTGACTTGTTTTTCTCTTGGGGGTATTTTCAGATTTTCTATTGGTTGAATTATTCCCCATCTCCTTAGCTTTGGTACCCTTGTTTTATTTTTCACTGTAACCATATTCCTTTTTCTGTTTTTTCCTATTTCCTGCATTAGTAACTTGCTTGTTTGCTTCCGTCTTCTGTGTATTCGGTGCCATCTTCTATTTCCCAACTTGTTGTTTATTTTTTATGTTAACCTGGGCTCTAAGGTCAGGGTTTTGGTCTGTGTAAGCCCCCTCATGCACAAGATGAGGCAATTTCCCCCCTTTGATCACCCCTTTCTGCATGTTAGTAGGGTTCTCCTGACTTTCCCCATCCTTCCCTCCTTTAGCTACACAAATCATAACCTCATTCAAATGCATATTATTGGAGTTAAATTTTATAGCTAATATACCTGACTTGTTGTTATTTTCTTCATTTTGTTGAAACTTTCCTTAATGATTTAGACTACTTCTTTGTTCCAACCTGCTGTAAATTTCTTGAGTTGTGTTTACCTTTTGATTTGCTTCCTCTCCTGTTTCATTATTTTATGCCTGCATAGATAGATTCGCAAATATGTTATTTTGAGGATTAGTACTCATAACTGCTTGTTGTACATGCAACTTTTGTTTTCTCTTGCTGCCTGACTTGTAGTTGTTGTAGGTCTCCAGATTGTGTTTTGACCAACCTCCTCTTGACGTTTTAATTTTTCTTTCTTTGAGTGTTCCATTCATCCTCCTTTGCTGAATTAATTGTTTTTGTTTAACACTTTCATTATGTAGTGACCATGGTGTCTGCAGTACTCATAGTAAGGAGGAATGTTTTCATATTCCACAGGTTGTCATGTACCTATGGTATCATCTTCATTATGTAACACAATCCACACTTGTCTAGGCCTAGGTTTGGTAAAATCAATTTGCATCATTACCTTAACCATCCCTTCTCTAGATCTTTTGATAGATGTTGCATCCAAGTATAAGACCTTGTCTGCAGATCCAATAACGGAGTGCGATAAGGTTTTTTGAAACAATGATAGGGCAAGCCTGGCAATAAGATCCAAAAAGGGACAATAGGTGTCTCCTCTTCCGGGGTAAAGATAGGTGTCCAAGATTGAATCCTCATGAGTTTACCCTCAATGGTCGTACTCTGTTGTATACATACTGTGTTGTAATCCAGTTCATTTTTAAGGTCAATAAATACATGTTTAGCATTATAATAAACAATGTTGACCCCCCTCACCCCCCCCCCCCACACACACACACTAAGTTAAGTCTGTCGAATGAAGCTTTTTATAATGAGCTCAACTTTAGGCATTGTAGTACTAAACTTCCCAACCAAGGTATATTCCACAGTAAGAGAGTGCATATAGTTATGCATATCAAATATCACCGCTGGTTGGCCTTGTTTAGTGGTCTGTCTGGGAGTGGTTTTTAACACAATATTTGGACTCTATGCTAAATGGATGTGTCTCAGTCCATCAGCCAAAGTTTAGACCACTGTATAAGGAGGTGGTTCAAAGACATGTTCCTAAATTGTTTGTAGGAAGAACTTTAGGTGTGGTGGATTCAATTGGTGTGGGAGTGGGAGAATTTTGGTCTTTGGGTTTAGGGTTTATGGTAGGGTTAGGGTTAGGGTTAATGTTAGGGTTAGGATTAGGGTTTAGGTTGTTTTTCAGGTTTAAGGGTTTGGGGTTTACAATTTGAGTTGTAATATCAATGGTTTAGTGTTTAATGTTTGGGTTTTGGTATTCTAAAAATTTGAGTTGTATAATCTTTGGTTTATTGTTTAATGTTAGGGTTTTGGTATTTTGGGGTTTGGGTTTAGGGTGTAGGGATTAGGGTTAGGGTTAAGTATAGGGTAAGGTTAGGGTTCGTTTTAGTGATTGGGCTAGGGTTAGGGTTTAGGGTTTTTTTAAGGATTTAGGTTTTGGGGTTTAGGATTTTTTGTTTGAAACCAATGGTTTAGGATTTTTGTTTGAAATCAATGGTTTAGGATTTCCATCTTGAAGTTCCCATTGGATGTGTTACCCCACTTGTTGTTTGTTCATCAGCATGTAATTCCAAATTAAAGAGACTCCAGTATCCCTTTTTTTGCTGACAAGATTTGACCTTTGACAATATTTTACTCTCAAAAATTCTCCCCACAAGGTTTGTTTGGTTCTAAAAATCCACCATTTTTTGAATTGGAAGGCCTTGAAAATATCTTTTAGGTTCCTCATGCCCACTCCTCCCTCATCATAAGGGAAGCTTAGTTTTTTCCAAGAATCCCAACGGTACCTCTTCCTATCACTTATCCATCCCCAGAAGAAGTCATCCATAAGCATTTGAATTTGTTTAAGAACGGTTGCTGGAGGAGTTACTGCAAAAAGTAGGTGAATAGGGAGGGCATGTAACACATGTTTTGTAAGAACTGCCTTTCAACCATAGATGAGTTGTTTGGTTTGACAACCTATTATCGTGCAAAAACTTTATTAACAAGGTCAGAAAAATATATATTCCCAGGCCTGCCAACAAATAAAGGGCAACCTAAGTAAGTAATAGTACCTTGCTTTTGTTTGAAACCTGTAAGTCTCTTTATTCTATCTCTTGGTCTATTAAAATAATTAGAGTGTAGCATACAGTGAATTTTGTATCCATTGATAAGTTTCCCTTAAGTATTTTCATACTCCTTTAAGGTAGTCATTAAGAGCTTCAATGTTTTGCATCTTCGTGAGTTGAACAAAATTATGTCATCAGCAAAACTGAGATGGTTTACTTGTGGCACCCTCATTTCCATAAAAAAACCATGGTAGTCTTGGTGATTGTGTGTCCTGTTATGAGATCTTGATAATACCTCTGCAACTAAAATAAATAGGGCCAGGGAAAGAGGATCACCTTTCTTGAGATCTCTAGTGGAATGAAAGAAACTATATGTCTTAACATTGACAATGATTGAGTGCCAATTGTTTTCCATGATTCTCCACACCATATCAATAAATAACTTAGCAAATCCCATTTTCCTTCGAACTAGGCAAATATATAACCAAGAAACCCTGTCATAAGCTTTTACCATGTCTCGCTTAATGATGACATTGCAATCAATATTGGGTTTTTTATTTGGTGGATTATTTCCTGATCTAGCATGATCTTCTAAGAATTATTTCTACCTTAAAAAAACTAGGATTGGTTAGGAGAGATTAAAGTAGGGAGGATAGGACTAAGTCTGTTTCTCATTAGCTTAGATATGATCTTGCTAGTGAAGTTGCTCGGACTTATAGTCCTATACTCTGAAATCTTGTTTGGATTATTCACTTTAGGGAGCACAATACAAGAATGGGAGAAGTATTTAGAAATCATATGTCTATTGAAAAAGTCATGTACAACACATATTAGATCATTCATGATAATATGCCAAAACTTTTGAAGAAAGTACCTATTCATACCATCAGGGCCAGCTGCAGAATTAGGATTCATAGAAAAAACCACCTCTTTAAGTTCATCCATACTAGGAATATTGGTAAGCAGAGTATTATGGTCTTACCTAATCATCCTTGGAATGCATTCAAAAGTATGATCATTGATAAGCTTTTCTTCTCCATTAAAGATTTCTTTGAAGTGTTCACAAGCTACCTGAGCAATGTTGTCATCACCTTGTATCCAATCTCCATTTTCATTGACAACTTTATGAACAAGTTATTTCCTTCTTCTTCTCCTTATCACATAATGGGAGTATTTAGAGTTAGTATCACCCTCTTTAAACCATTGAAGCTGGTTTTTTCGTTTCAAAATAGTGTCTTCAAACATGAGAAACTTGATGTACTTTGCATTAATTTCTAAAATGATACTTCTATTTGAATCACTTTGGTTAGTGATGTAGTTTTCTTTAGCTTTGTCCACTTGTTCCTCATAAATCCTAACCTTTTGGAAAATATCTCCAAATTCTTTCTTAGACTAAACACTAAAAGTGTTTGACAACATTTTCATTGTTTGGTGAAATCTCCACATACCAGTACCTGCCACTTCTTTCTCCTAGCAGGTTTTAACAGTTTTCATGAAATGTGGGTTTTCAACCTAACAATTGAGAAATCTGAAGTAGTTGAATGTGATCAGTTGTTGTGAAAACCATTTCCATAAGAAGAGGACAATGATTAGACACAATAGTTAACAAGTGAGTTATAGTTGTTTTAGGCATATTTTCCAACCATGAATCATTTACCTTAGCCCTATCAAGCCTCTTCCAAATTCTGTGATTGATACCCCTCTTGTTGGACCAAGTGAATCAGGACCCCTAAAGCCAATGTACAAGAGGCCAAAGGCTTCAATGACAGCTATAAAATCCATACTTTTCCTCATGTTATAAGGAAAACCACCATGTTTTTCCTCCATAGAAGTTATAACATTGAAATCACCTACAGTATACCAAGGGTTGTCATTCGATGAGGCTTGTTATAGCATTTTGTCCCAAAGAGGTCTCCTGAGGCGATCTTTGCATTTAGCATAAACAAATGTACTTGTAAATTGGTATTGTAATTCATTGTGTTTGATGTTGCAAGTGATTTGTTGTTCATCTTCATCAAGATATTACAGTTAATATCATTGCTCCAAATAACCCAAAATTTTACCATTACAATTACTAGTAGCATTTTCCATGTTTAATTTGACCTTAAAGCTTTGAACATGCACACTATCAGAGAAAGGTTCCAAAATGGTGATAACAGATAAATGGTGAGGCTTCCTGAGCATCTTGAGTCTCTCCAACACCCCTTGAGTGTTGATCCCTCTCACATTCCATATGATTGTACTAATCATTGGGAAGATCTAGAGGAAAGGAGCCTAGTATTAGGTCTGCCAGCAGTGACAGTATTGACATCTTGTTTCTTGAAGTGAAATTTATCATGGTGGAAACCCCTTGGAGATACACATTGACTTTGTATTACTTTTTAGATATCTTCCTCTAGGTCCTGATCATTATGAGGAATAAAGGCCTTAATAAGGGCCTCACTAGTCTCATCATCCTCATCAAACTCTTCTAAGGAGTGACTATCACCATCAATTTCATCTTCAGAATTATCCACAGCATATTGATCTGTAGTAGGCACCTTATTCAGCTTACATATTTGTTGTCTCTTGTCTAGTGGTTCAGATGATGGTGGAGTCATAGATTGAGCCTGGAGAGGGAGGATATCCAATCAATGATTATCATAACATAAAAAATTTGTTGCATGATTCCTTCCTCTTTTCCTGTCCCTGTTCACTGTCATTGTTTTGCTGCTTGTTCTGTCTCCTTTTAGCAGCGTCCTTTTTTTGTTTGCTGGGCTTATTTTTTCTCTTGGGAGTGATTTCCGGAGTATAAGTATCAACCTGTCCCTTTATCTTTATTTTCCTCTTTTTTCAGCATGTTGTTTTTCCTTATTATTTTTAGAATCTTATGATTTGTTTCTCTGATCTGCATTTGCTGTTTGATCTGTTGTTTTTCCTTTTGTTGATGCCTGTTCCTAGAATTATCCAGGGATCTAAAATCTTTCCTATGGTCACCAACCCCTCATGCAGAACATGAGGCAAACACCCCCCTTTGATAACCCATCCTGTAGGTTATTTGTTTTCTCCTGACACTCCCCATCCATACCTCCAACAGCTTCTTCTGTAAAACCATCATCAACATTAATAAAGTTGGGGGAATTGTGATATCGGAGCATTGAGTGAATATATGTGCTCTTCTTCTTAGTGACAGTATCATGTTATTGGTTTTGTTCCATGTGTGTGTTGAGGTTGTTCCTGACAATTGGGCTATTAGCAGTCCCTTTTTTGAATGGTTTGACTAGTCTGTTGTCTTCCTGATTGTTCCAGCCCCTGTTTGGCCTGTCTCCTGTTGTTCCTGCATTTCAAGATTAGATTAGTAATTTTGAGTTTGAAAGTTAGGTATACATGTTGTTTCCTCTGTTTGTTGCTGGATGCCATTGCTTCTTTGCTTTTGATGTAAGATAGGACTCCAAAAAATCTTTAGAGATGGTTTGTTCCTGATTTTTTGTTGTCTCCTTTTTGTGTCTGCCACTCTTTCTGTGATTCTACTTGTTGGCCTTGATCCTTTTTATTAAAGGTGTGCTTCACTTATTGTTGGTCTGTAATTTTATTCTTTGATTGATTTTGTGCTTCCTCCTGTCCATCTTCTCCCTTTTGCTGATTTTTTAGTTGATTTGATGATTTTGTTGTAGCTTCATGTGTAATCTTTTCATGCTCATTGGGTTTTCTGTGATTTCCTTATTCCTTAATGTTTTTATTTTTAATTTCTTGATCCTTCATTTTCTTTAACTTCTCATCCCTTCTCTTGATTGTACAGTCCTCTTACATGTGTCCTTGGTGTTTGCGTTATATGCAATAGTTAGGAATTCAACATTTAACCATTTCCTCTTTATGGTGTTTGAATTCTTAAATCCCAGCCAAACATAACTGGGTCTAGTTTTTGTTAGGTCTACTTGAACTTTTACCCTTAAACTTCTACCTCTAGTTCTTTGGGAGGATGGTGAATTTAGGAATAACACCTTTCAAATTGACTCCAAAATAGTCGTTAGTAGCACTTTGTTATAACAATGCCAAGGTAAGCTAGGGATAGCCACCCAAATGGGAGCAATGGGAGTTTCCTCATCCGAGGTAAAATCAGGGGAAGTTTGTATTCTCATCACTTACAATTCAATATTCATTCTAAGCTTCGTCCAAACTGATTGGTAGTCAGAATCATTATCAAGGTCAATATAAACATGTCTTGCATTGAAATGTGTGATCTTCACACTTCCTGTGAGTGGAGTTTTGAGAATAAAGCTTTTTCTCAATAGTTCCATTTAGGCATCGTATTAGTGAACTTTCCCACAAGTGTGTATTTACAAACCTCAGCAAATTTCACATAATATTCATCCTCATCAAGTAGCACAGCCGGAAAACCATGTCTAGTCGTATGTATAGGATCCTTTGAGACAATAGGAATTTCATTTTTTGACTTTTTGTATCTCAACCTTGCAGCAAAAGATTGCACTACAGTATATGGTGGCCTGCTTATTAGTTTTATCAGCTTGAGTATTAGGATCATACCTGGAGTAGTTGTTGGATATTTTGGGGAAGTTATTATGGTACTCCACACTTGCTTGATTGATTTGATTCGATAAGTTGACTCCTCTTTGATTGTAGGTGTGTTTGTATTGATCATTTTATTAGGCAACACTCCCTTGAACCTGCTTGGCAACAATTCCTTGGACGTGTTCTGTGACATGCTTGCAGCTTCCAGCATTCCTTTGTTCATTTCCTCCCTGCTGCAACTCTTTGCCTTGTTGATCATGTTTTTTCCTTGAGTGTTCTTGCCTTTGCAGCTTTACATGCCATGTTCCTCACCTCTGTCATCCGGTGATATTTGATTTTCGAGTTACCTGCATTAAAAGAAGGATTTATATAGGATGAGTTACCTTCTAAACCAAAAGAAAATTTCGATGATTGTGTGTCATTTGATGAGGTTTGTGGGTGCATCCTCATAGTGTTCCTGTTATTGTCATGCTACTCAATCAAATTTTACTCCTGTTGTGTTTTGTTTTCTTCTCCAATTGTTGTTGCTTCGATCAACTAAGAAACCTGAAAGTTGGTGTTTTTTTGGCCTTTCGATTAGAAATAGAGGTCTGCCCTTCACTTTCATGCTCTTATTTTTGTAATATAGAATTAGGATCAATGTATGGTGTTGAAATATTATTGTTGTCTATTTCCCCTTTGGAGTGATTGAATTTATCTGTTAGATGGATGTTCTTGGCCTGAGAATTAGTCTCATTCGACAGTATTCCATGAGTTCCGACGATTCGAGTTCTCTCTTAACCGGATTTCTCGCTGGCGGCAATTCCTCCGTCCATTTCACCTGAGATAGAAGTGGATGTACCTCATTGTTGGTGCAACAAACCCTAGTGGTCGAATCCTTACGAATTTGACTAGAAGTTGATCAAAAATTCATATTCGACTCAAGCGACCCCATTGCAGTTCCATCAAACTGCGCCTCTCGATTCTGACTGATTACATCGGTGGAATTGGCTGATTTTTGGATATGTGATAGATGTTGATGCAACGTATTCATTGTCATTATCATTTCTTCAAGATTCCACTCAGAAATTCCATGGTTTATATTTTCTTGATCTTCATCGAACTCCCCTTCCAAATTTGCAGTTTTCATCACATCTTTTACTTGCAATTTTGAGGCATTCTAAGATTGATCTTGGAGCGTGTTATGTTGGGGTTTGTATTCATATCCATGGCGCTCCTTTTGGCTTTGGTCCGGCAGCAATCTTACCCCCACCGGCAACGCACGCGCCGTTGCAGCGGTGCACTTGCCTGACTGTTCTATATCCGTTGTGAGAATGAGAAAGTGTTTGTTAGAGAGAGAATATACTAGAGAGTTAAAAAATTAGAAAATAGGGCGCGATTCCATATTTTAGGCTTAGGGTATCGGGTTAATGGTTTAGGTTAGGCTTAGGTTTAAGGTTAGGGTTAGGTTTTGGATTAGTGTTTGGGTTAGGGTTTAGGTTAATTTTTAGTTTTTAGGACTTGTGGCTTAATATTTGATGTTTTAAAATTAATGGTTTAGTGTTTAATGTTTGGGTTTTTTAATTTTGGACTTAGGGTTTTTTTTGGACTTAGGGTTTAGGGTTTAGAATTTAGGGTTAGGGTTAGGGTTACGATTAGGACTAGGGTTAGGGTTAGGCTGTAGGTTTTTTTAGGTTTTATGATTTAGGGTTTAGCATTTCAGGTTTAAATTCTATGGTTTAGTCTTTAATGTTTGGGATCTGGTATTTTCGACTTAGAGTTTCGATTTTATTATTTATGGTTAGCTTTTGGGATTTTTTAGGTTTTAGGGTTTAGGATTTAGGATTTAGGATTTGAGGTTTATTATCAATGGTTTAGTGTTTAATATTTGGGTTTTTGTATTTTCGTCTTTGGGTTAGGGTTAGGTTTTAGGTTGTTTTTAGGTTTTACGGTTTGGGTTAAGGATTTGAGTTTTAATATATAAGGTTTATAGTTTAATGTTAGGGTTTTAGTATTTCTTGTATTGGGTATAGAGTTAAGGTTAGGGTTCATGTTAGTGATATTTTAGGATTAGGGTTTAGGTTTTCTTTAGGTTTTAGGTTTTGAGGTTTTGGATTTTTATGTTTAAAATCTATTGTTTAGTGTTTAATATTTGGGTTTTGGTATTTTGGGCTTGGGGTTTAGGGTTAATGGGTTAGGGTTAAGGTTAGGGTTAGGGAATAGGTCTTATTAGGTTTTTGGGATTGTGGTTTAGGATTTGAGGTTTAAAATCTATGGTTTACTGTTTAATATTTGGTTTTTCGTATTCTGGACTTAAGGTTTAGGGTTTAGGATTTACGGTTCGGGTTAGGGTTAGGGTTAGATTGTATGCTTTTTTATGTTTTAGCATTTGAGGTTTAAAATATATGGTTTAGTACTTAATGTTTGGGTTTTGGTATTTTTGGCTTAGGGTTTTGGGATTTATTGTTTAGGTTTAGGGTGAGGGTTAAGGTTTTTTTTTTTTTAGGTTTTTGGGTATAAGCTTTAGGATGATGTTTACGTCAATGGTTTAGTGTTTGATGTTTGAGTGTTGGTATTTTGGTCTTGGGGTTTAGGGTTTATGGTAGGATTGCGGTTAGGGTTAGGATTTAGGTTTTTTTTTAGGTTTTAGGGTTTTTGGTTAAAGATTTGAGCTGTCATATCTATGGTTTAGTGTTTAATGTTAGGGTTATGGTATTTTGGATATTAGGTTTAGGAGTTAGGGTTTAGGGTAAGGGTTCATGTTAGGGATAGAGATTGGGTTATGGTTAAGGTTTTTTTTGAGGTTTTAGGTTTTGAGGTTTAGGATTTTTGGTTTAAAATTTATGGTTTAGTGTTTAATGTTTGGGTTTTTGTATTTTGGGCTTGGTGTTTTTGGTTAATGCCTTGGGTTTAGGGTTAGGGTTGTGGGTAGTGCTCGGGTTTGTGTTTAGTTCTTTTTAAGATTTTAGGGTTTATGGTTTAGGATTTGAAGTTTCAAATATATGGTTTATTTTTTAATGTTTGGTTTTTTGTATTTTGGACTAAGTTTTTTTATTTAGGGTTAAGGATTTACGTATAGAGTTAGGGTAACAGTGATGGTTTTTTTTAGCTTTTATGGTTCAGGGTTTAGAATTTGAGGTTTAAAATCTTTGGTTTTGTATTTAATTTATCGGTTTTTGTATTTTAGACTTAGGGTTTTTGTTTTTTGATTTAGAGTTAAGGTTAGCATTAAGGTTAGGGTTATTGTTAGGGTAAGGGTTTAGGGTTTTATTAGGTTTTAGGTTTTGGGGTTTAAGATTTTTTTTGTAAAGTCTACGGTTTAGTGTTTAATGTTTTGTTTTCATATTTTGGACTTAGGTTCAATTTTTTTTAGTAAACGACATTTGTGGTGGGTCAGGGGCTAAGCAACACCCCTAGGCCTTATCATTTATTAAAATCAAAAAGATATATGGAGGGGGACATAAACCTTACCTCCTATCCTATGGTGGGTATATAGTTGCTTTACCTACTAAGATTCATCAACTTAACCTCATACAATGAGTTGTAATCTAATAAAACTAAGCACCTAAAGAAGAATCTTCTCATAATACAAAGTTTCTAAGAATACATGAATTAAAGAGACTCTCCCTTTGCAAAGAAAGTTTATAAAAAAAAATAACCTATTAAACTACCTATATCTAGCTAAGTAATTGAACAGATTTTTCACCATCCATTCCATTCCTCCAATGTTTTCTTGTTAATTACTATGGTGGTTGTTTGATCCTCTTCAACTTCCTTCTTCTAAATGATTTCATTCCCATTTTCTCCAATATGTAACTTCCTCTAATTACTCCAACTAGTTGTTGTTGAGTGTAAAAATGTTGTATAATATCTTGCTTGTGGCTCCATTTTGCTAATAGATCACCAGCCCCATTGGCTTCCCTAAAACATGCTTACATTGGAAGTATTCCATCTTGTTGCTAAGATCTTGAATTTTTTGGAATGTTTGTTGGCATCTCTATGATATACCTATTGTATTATTTATACATTTACTCAATAGTTCTGAATCTACTACCAATATAATATGCATGTATCCATGTTGTTCACACCAAGTGAGTCCATATAAGGCATCTTTGATCTCTGCAAAATTGTTAGTCCCAAAACCAAGAGGAACAGCAAAAGCATAAATCAGTTAACCTTGATGATCTCATAATATTCCTCCTCCTCCTATTTTATTTGGATTGTGTAATGCACTTCCATCAGTGTTTAATTTACATATGCCTACTGCTGGCTTTTCCCAAATTACCTTGGTTACCTTAAACTGCTGTTGACAGTGATAATTAAGACTGATCAAACTATCCCAGTTAGGCTACCATGGTATAATCGAAAAAGCTACTATCATAAACTGCATTATGTCTTTAAAAATAGAATATTAAATTCTTTGAATACTTGATTGCTTCCCCCATATTTGACCGCACACCTGTTTTTCCACAAATTCCAACAAATGAAGTTAGGTAAAATTTGAAAATCAGTTTTTGTACCTTATTACGCATTGGCAGGCTTCTTTAGTGCAGTAAAAAACTTGTTAGACTTGTATGTCCATTTTCCGCTCCAACTCTTGCTGAATGAATTCTCCAAATATATTTAGAAAAGTTACCTGTAATTAGGATATGATTAATGTCATCTTCTTCTTTCCTGTAACAGCAATAACAATCAGCTTCAGCTTTTCCAATATTCAGCATGCTTTTAATAGTTGGTAACTTACTCCTCAAAGCTCTCCAATAAAGAAAGAAACTTTGAAAGGAATATTCTTGTGCCAAACACAATTATTAATAGGATCAGTAGCTTCCCAAGCAGAAGCTATTCTAAAATGTCCCTTTTCCTCAGGCATCCAGTTTGCATAGTCTGGACATCCTGTTTTGTATTGTATCATGGCGTTAAGAACAGTAGGCACCAACAAAGGAGTTGTTGCCTAACATCCCTCTCTTTCCACTCACCATATTCTAAAAATTCAGTAACTTTAACATTGTTTAAACTAGAAACATTGTCACAGAAATTTGCCAAAGATCCATCACTTAACAAATTATCCCACCAGAAACTACAATTTCAAGAATGAAAAATCACTTAATATGATTCTCCACCTCTTGTCTATTGCGAGTAAGATATTTCCAAACCAATGAATCCACTGTATCATATTTCTTAGAAACAATATTAGCTCTTTGACAATACTTTGGTTTTAAAAATTGACTCCACAAAGACTACTTGGTTCTAAACTCCCACCATTGATTACACTGAAAAGAGATACACACATCTTCTAACAATCTTACACCTATGCCTCCTTCCTTAATAGGATATGCCATTGTTTCCCAAGAGGCCGAATGATACTTCTTCCCTTCTTTATTACTGCCCCAGAAAAAATCAGCAATGACCCTTTTAATATTTTTTAGAGTAGTCTTAGGAGGAGATATAGCTACTAAAGTGTGAATAGATATTAATTGTAACACATCTTCACAAGAGTTATTTTACCCCCAAAATATAAAATATTTGATTGCCAGCCAGTTATCCTTTTGATAACTTTATCCACTAAATTATAATAGTAAATGATTCTTTGACCCCCAATATATAAAGGACCTCCTAAGTAAATGATAGGGCTATTTTTCATACTAAAACCAATAACATTCTTTATATTATCAATGATATCATGTCTAATATTTGTAGTTACCATAATGAAGCTTTTCTCTATGTTCAATTGCCGATCAGACACCCGTTCATACTCAACAACTGTATTCATGATAAGTTGTAATGAAGTTCTATCAGTCGAGGTAAAAATAATTATATCGTCCGCAAAAATTAAAAGAGTAATTTGTGGCCCTCTATCATCCATGTGAAAACCTCTATACAACTGATTTTGATACAACACATTAAGTTGTCTTGATAAAACTTCAGCACCTAAAATAAATAGGGCTGGAGCCAAGGGATCTCCTTTTTTAAGACCTCTAGTTGAATGAAAAAAATCATGTCTTTTACCATTAATGACTATGGAATACAAATTATTACTCATGATTCTCCATATTCTATCAATGCCTAATTCCCCAATACCAAATTTTGTCAATACAAGGCATGTATAGGACCATGATACTCTATCATAAGCTTTTACCATATCCAACTTTATCACCACATTATTCCTCTCTTTAGGTAATTTGATACCATGAATAATCTCCTGAGCAAACATAATATTTTCTGAAATACTCCTACCTTTCACAAATCCGGATTGACTATCTAAAATTATATTAGGTATTATAGGAGCCAGTCTAGTACTCATAATCTTTGAAATAATCTTGTTAGAAAAATTACTAAGACTAATAGGTCGAAAATCCTTAAGTTTGTTAGGATGATCAACTTTAGGTAGAAGAATATCATCACCATTAAAAAAAAGCTTGTATAGCAGCAAGTACATCATCCTTAATGATTTCAAAGCAAGTCTGATAAAACTTGCCTCCAATGCCATCTGGACAAAGAGCAGAAATAGGATTATATGCATTTCTAGTCTTCTCAATTCCTCCATAGTAGGTATACTTTCTAACTCAGCATTTTGTTCTGGAGTAACTACATTTGGAATACAATTTAACATATCCTCCCTTACTCTCTCTTTTTTACCAGTGAAAATGCTTTTATAATACTCACAAGCTTCTCTTGCTATATTTTCTTCCCCTTGAATCCAATCACCATTGTCAGCCATAATTTTGTGTATATACGTGCATTTTCTTCTTCCACTCATTGCTGCATGAAAATATTTTGAATTAGCATCACCTTCTTTTAACCAATGTTGTTGAGTTTTATGTTGAAGAATTGCATACTCCAGTTTAAGATATCTAATATATTGAGCATTAGCAGCATGCAATTTTTCTCTGTTTTCCTTACTGTTATCTTGCAGACTCAATTCTTCAGCATTCCTAACTACATCTTCATAGTGATTGACCTTTACAAAAACATCTCCGTATTCCCTCTTTGACCAGTTCCATAGAGTAGATGTTAATCTCTTCATTTTTGTATGTAACCTCCACATAGGATTACCAACAGCCTTCCTTTTCCAACAATTTTCAACAGTATGTAAAAAAGAATTTCCAATAGTTTAGGAATTTAAAATATTTAATCACTAATTCCTTACTATCACTCATTTCCATCAGTAAAGGATAGTGATCAGATCCTACTAATGGAAGATGAGTGATATTAGTCTGAGGTATCCTTTCCAGCCACTTATCATTTACCAAGCCTCTATAGAGCCTCTTCCAAATTCTATCCCCATCCTTCCTATGATTACACCAAGTATATGGCTGCCATTATAACCCATATCCACTAATCCACAAGATTCTATAATTTTGATAAATTCAAAGCTTTTATTGATATTGTAGTCTCTACCACCCAAATTTTCTTGAGTAGAAGTAATAACATTAAAATTTTCCACTACAGTCATCATGAGTAACATCACAAGTAATATGTTGTTGATTCATATATACCACATTACAAGTCACCTCACTAGACCAAAATATCCAAATTTAATTGTTAGAATTGCTATAACAATTGTCCATCAACAGCTTCATTCTATAAGACTCCTATTGAGATTGGTTAGCAAAAGGTTCTAAAATAGCAATCATAGACATATTATGCATTTTTCTAAGATTTATCAATCTTTGAAGAGCACCAAAAGTGTTAATACTCCTAGCATTCCAACAAAGAAATTTAATCATTACAAACCTCTACTCTTAGCTCTTGTATTTGGCTTATTAGTACTAGGATTTTTATGACGCCTTGAAACTTTTCTCCCCCTTGGTGGCAGCCCTTGCTTCCCAGAAACCTCTCTAACCTCCTATACATTAGAAGTGTCAAGCATAGGACCCTGTTGATAATGGTGAGTAATAGTTATTTCCTCCCCTGTCTTTAAACCTCCCTCTAAAGATTGAGTATCTGCATCATACTCATCTTCAGAATCAGGTTCCCCATATTCATCAAAATAATCATCCTTTTGATGAATTATAGAGTATTGCCCAGTTTGAATTTGCATTTTTTTAACTGTTGATATTTTTATGTATTAATTTTATCTGGAGGTTCTCTTTCTTCATATATAAAATACCCTTGTTCATTAACTTTCTCTTTTCCTTTAGATAATCTTTCCTGATTCTGTCTATTTTCCTCCTAACAATATCCATCCACACCTCCAACAGCTACTCCAGCAGACACAATATTTATAGTAGTAGTAATTGGAAGTACAAAATCAATACCTGGTCTGGTTACAGAAACTTGTTGATAACCCTCATGTTCTGTCCTTGTTACATGTTTTTTCATCATTTGTTGCCTACTAATTTGCTCTCTATTAATATCGCTACCTTCAATTTAAACCTGTCCTTTATTTTTCTGTTGTTGCCTGCTTATATTTTAAATATTATGTTGCCTCTGATCTTGTGATTGCTCTACTTGTTCCTCCCTTTCATCTACAATATTTGTAACTTCCTGCGCATCTTAATCAATATAAGTATTTTTGTGGGAATAGCAACTATACCTATTCTAGCCTGCTACTGCTGAGTTACTCTATCAGCATTGAATTTTACTTGTTGATTATTCCTCCTTCTCTGTCTTTGCCATTCTTCCTACTGCATCTGCTGTTGGTTTGGTTGGTTTTGTGTAACGACCTGTTTAGTCGTTTGAGCAGCAGATTGAATTACGGGAAAAAAAAAAAAAAAACTGGCTGGGACGACGGATGGAACGACGGACCGTCGTGGTCACGACGGCCCGTCGAGGAGGTGTCGTCCCATGGCACTTAGAATTTTGGAAATTGGGTACTGAAAATCGAGTCTCTGTAAATTGTGACGGACCTGCAGGACGTGCCGTCACATCCACGACGAACCGTCGTGAGTTCCGTTGCAAAACACTTCAACTTTTGAGAATTTGGTACGAGAAACGAGTTTCTGACCGTCAGGACGGAGGTGCAGGACGGACCGTCACAGGTGTGACGGGCCGTCACAGCCACCTGGAACCTGGGGAGGTGCGACGACCACCGTGATGGACCGTCGCAGGCATGACGGCCTGTCACAGGTCACGCAATCCCAGGCAGTTTAGGATTTCTCCACACGTTTTAAGGGTCGTTTTTGACTATTCTTTCCTTAATTATAAAGATTGAGGGGTAACATTAATAAGTCTAATTACTTAGGGGTTAAAAGGGGTAACCTTAAGTGATTTAGTGGGGTTTATTGTCCTTTTTCACACTTAATTATATGATTAATTAGGGTAAAAAGAAGGAGGGTTTGAATAAAACAAAACAAAAGAGAGAAAAGGGAGAAACGAATTGAGAGAGCAAATAGATCGATCAAGAGGCATAGAGGATAGCAAGGATTTTGAGAAGATAGCTTGTTGATTCAATTCTTCGGTGGAGGTAGGTTATGGTTATATTACGATACTCGTAGTGAACTCTTAATAGTGAATAATATGTGTTGATGATATTGTAAACCTGTCTATATGCTTAATTGTATGCTTGCATGAACATGATTATGTGATTTTGATAAAACAAGCATGATGAAAACCATTGAATCCCAAATCTTGAAAGAAACTTTAATCTATGATATTAATGATGATGCCTTGGTATAAAAGAAGGCTTGACGAATTAAAGTAATGGGATTGATGATGCCTTGGTATAGAGAAGGCTTGATGAACGGATAGAATGAATTTAGTGGATCGGAGTGTCACGTTCCGACACATAGTATTAGTGGATCGGAGTGTCACGTTCCGACACATAGTATTAGTGGATCGGAGTGTCACGTTCCGACACATAGTATTAGTGGGACGGGTGTCACGAACCGACACGTAGATATAGGGGATCGGAGTGTCACGTACCGACACATATAGGGGATCGGAGTGTCACGTTCCGACACATATAGGGGATCGGAGTGTCACGTTCCGACACATATAGGGGATCGGAGTGTCACGTTCCGACACATAGTGGTAGGGGATCGGAGTGTCACGTACCGACACAAGAGGAAGAAAGATAATGAATCTTGAAAGATGTTAATATACTCAACATAATGAACTTAATTCCCAAATGAGTATGGTATTGAGGCTTGAGCCCTCATGGATGAACTTGATGGTATTTATTGACGATTATAATACTTGTTGTTGCTACATGTTGAGTTTATAGTTGATTTATAATATTACTTGATATGTATTATCGCCTATTTTGAGTTAACCGATGATATCTACTCAGTACGTGTGGTTGTACTGACCCCCTACTTTTATGTTTTCCTCTTGTTATTTGTGTTATGCAGCAAACGTTCCGTCAACTTCGACTCAGCAGTAGATCAAGCCCGTCTTCACTCCTTCGGAAATTCAGGGTGAGCTAACGCATCTAGCTTGGACTGGGTCTTCTTCTTCAAGTCTTGATGCCTTGAACTTCCGGCATGGACTAGCTTTTTAGTATTTTGTTCTTAGACAGTTTTAGTTTAGAAATTTGAGATAGATGTTCTTGTGATGATGACTTCCAGATTTTGGGAATATCAATAATAGTTGAGTTGTTTATTATGAGATTAAGTCTTCCGCATTATTTCTGTTGATATTATATTGAAATGTTAAGATTTAGATGGGTTGGTTCGCTCACATAGGAGGGTAAATGTGGGTGCCAGTCGCGTCCCCGATTTGGGTCGTGACAAACTTGGTATCAGAGCCTTAGGTTCATTGGTCTCATCACACAAGAACGAGTCTAGTAGAGTCTTAAGGAACGGTAGGGGGACGCCTTTATTTTTCTTTGAGAGGCTATAAGACTTTAGGAAAATTCCATTCTTTCATTCTTTCTTTCGTGCTACTACTTGAGTCCAATTGGTATCTAGGTGATACAAATTGGTATCTGACCATCTTCACTCTATTTTGCAGATGGCTAGAACTAGAGCAACGACCGCACCAGCAGCGACAACGGAAAGACATGAAACTACTGAGCCAGCCACTGGGGCTGTGGCTCGAGGAGGAACAGCGGCAAGAGGCCGTGGAAGGGGTCGTGGGAGGACGTCCTCTAGAGGAAGAGGACGAGCCCCTAGCCCATCTAATACTAGGGCGGTGACTCCTCCACCGACTGAGGATGCAGTAAGAGAGGGTGAGGAAGGGGAAACCGAACAAGGGCAGAATGAGGAAATGCCACCCCAACCTACCCCAGAGATGATCAACCAAGTACTTGCTTATCTTAGCGGTTGTCTGATCAGGGTCAAGCACCTCCAGTGGTTTCTGCACCAACACCTCCGGTTTCAAAGATACGACATGCGGCTACTATGGCTCCCCGCATGGATGCAACATTGGGAATAGGCACATTTCCACGACTGACTACTGGGCCTATTATGACAAACGATCAACACGAACTTTTTAGTAAGTTCTTGAAATTGAAACCTCCAGTCTTCAAGGGTGCAGAATCTGAGGATGCTTATGATTTTCTGGTTGACTGTCATGAGCTACTACACAAGATGGGGATAGTAGAGAGGTTTGGTGTCGAGTTCGTGAGCTATCAGTTCCAAGTAACGCCAAAATGTGGTGGCGTTCACATGTTGAGTGTCAACCAACAGAGGCACCACCTATGACTTGGGAATCATTCTCTACCCTATTCATGGAGAAATATATCCCAAGGACTTTGAGAGATAGAAAGAGGGATGAGTTCTTGAGTCTGGAGCAAGGTAGAATGACGGTTAATGCATACGAGGCTAAATTTCGCGCACTATCCAGATACGCCACCCAACTCTGTTTCAGTCCACAAGAACGGATCCGCCGTTTTGTGAAGGGGTTGAGGTCAGAATTGCGGATTTCAGCCTTACAGATAGCGGCAACAGCAACATCCTTCCAAGAGGTGGTAGACTTTGTGATAGAGGTGGAAGGAGTGAAGCCAGATGACTTCACCACGACATCGACATCAAAGAGATTTCGAAGGGGAGGTGAGTTTAATGGTTCTTATTCTAGAGGACAGAACTCCGGAGGTCACTCAAATCGACCAATTCAGTCTTCACTACAGACTGTAGTTGGGGGTCCGCCTCAGGACGGTCAACACTACTCCGAGAGACCTATGCCTGACTCCAGAGAGTGCTATGGATGTGGGGAGATTGGACATATTAGGAGGAATTGTCCAAAACAGAGTTACAGAGCCCCACTAGCTAGAGGTAGGGGTGGTCATGGTAGAGGCCGTTTTTCTGGAGGGCGTGGTGGTCGAGGTAATGGCGGTCACCAAAACGGCAGAGGTGAAGGGCAAAACGGAGCCACTACTACACAACATGGTAGGGGCAACGGACAGACGAATGATAGGGCCCATTGTTATGCTTTCCCTGGGAGGTCTGAAGCGGAGGCGTCTGATGCTGTTATAACAGGTAATCTCTTGGTTTGTGATTGCATGGCATCTGTATTATTTGACCCTGGCTCCACGTTTTCATATGTATCTTCCTCATTTGCTAATGGTCTAAATTTACATTGTGAGTTACTTGACATGCCTATTCGTGTTTCTACTCCGGTGGGTGAGTCTGTGATAGTTGAAAAGGTCTATAGGTCTTGTTTGGTGAATTTTGTGGGGAGCAACACTTATGTAGACTTGGTTATTTTAGAAATGGGTGACTTTGATGTAATTCTGGGTATGACTTGGCTTTCTCCCAATTTTGCGATTTTGGATTGTAATGCTAAAACGGTGACGTTAGCCAAGCCTGGGGCAGATCTGTTAGTGTGGGAGGGTGACTACACTCCCAATCCGGTGCGTATCATTTCATTTATTCGTGCTCAGAAGATGGTTAGTAAGGGTTGTTTAGCTTTCTTGGCACATCTCAAGGATGACACTACCCAAGTACCTTCGATCGAGTCGGTTTCAGTGGTCTGTGAGTTTTTGGATGTGTTCCCTGCAGATCTTCCCGGTATGCCACCAGATAGGGATATAGACTTCTGCATTGATTTGGAACCCGGTACTCGCCCCATTTCTATACCCCCGTATAGAATGGCTCCCGCCGAATTAAGAGAGTTAAAGGCACAACTTCAAGAGTTGTTGAGCAAAGGCTTCATTAGACCAAGTGCATCTCCTTGGGTGCTCCGGTGCTATTTGTGAAGAAGAAGGATGGGAGTTTCCGAATGTGCATAGATTACCGACAGTTGAACAAGGTAACTATTAAGAACAAGTACCCCATTCCTCGCATTGATGACTTGTTCGATCAGTTACAAGGTGCTTGTGTCTTCTCAAAAAATTGACTTGAGATCTGGTTATCACCAATTGAAAATACGAGCAACGGATGTTCCAAAGACTGCTTTTCGAACTAGGTATGGGCATTATGAATTTGTGGTAATGTCATTCGGTCTTACGAATGCCCCCGCCGCCTTCATGAGCTTGATGAACGGGATTTTCAAGACATACTTGGACCTCTTTGTGATTGTGTTCATTGATGATATACTGATATACTCCAAAAGTAAGAAGGAACATGAAGAGCATTTGAGAATGGTGTTAGAGTTGTTGAGAAAGAAGAAGCTCTATGCGAAATTCTCCAAGTGTGAGTTTTGGTTAGATTCAGTGTCCTTCTTGGGGCACGTGGTTTCTAAGGATGGAGTGATGGTGGATCCATCCAAGATTGAGACAGTGAAGAATTGGGTAAGACCTACAAACGTATCAGAAATAAGGAGTTTTGTGGTTTTAGCTAGCTACTACCGCCGATTCGTCAAGGGATTCTCTTCTATTGCTTCCCAACTGACGAACTTGACTAAGCAGAATGTTCCATTTGTATGGTCAGATGAATGTGAGGAAAGTTTCAGAAGCTTAAGACTTTGTTGACTACCGCACCTATCCTTACCTTGCCAATAGAGGGTAAAAACTTCATTGTTTATTGTGACGCATCCTATTCTGGGTTGGGTGCAGTACTAATGCAAGAGAAGAATGTAATTGCTTATGCTTCGAGGCAATTAAAGGTGCATGAACGTAACTATCCACCCATGATTTGGAATTGGGCCGCGGTAGTATTTGCACTAAAGCAATGGAGACACTACTTGTATGGGGTTAAGTGTGAAGTCTACACGGACCATCGTAGCCTACAGTATGTATTCACTCAGAAAGACTTGAACTTGAGACAGAGGAGATGGATGGAACTACTGAAGGACTACGACATCACTATCTTGTATCATCCGGGAAAAGCAAATGTTGTGGCAGATGCTTTGAGTAGGAAGGCCGGAAGCATGGGAAGTCTAGCTCATTTGCAAGCTTCTAGACGCCCATTGGCTAGGGAAGTGCAGATTCTGGCTAATGACCTTATGAGGTTGGAAATAAACGAGAAGGGAGGATTGTTAGCTTGTGTAGAGGCAAAATCCTCTTTCCTTGATCAGATTAAGGGGAAACAGTTTGATGATGAGAAACTAAGGCGAATCCGAGACAAAGTGTTGCAAGGAGAGGCTAAAGAGGCAATAATTGATGAAGAAGGTGTTTTGAGAATTAAGGGAAGGGTATGTGTACCCCGCATCGATGATTTGATCACCACTATTCTTACAGAAGCTCATAGTTCCGGATATTCTATACATCCTGGTGCCACCAAGATGCATCGCGACCTAAAGCAGCACTTCTGGTGGAGTAGAATGAAGCGAGATATTGTTGAGTTTGTGGCCAAATGTCCAAATTGTCAACAAGTAAAGTATGAACACCAGAGGCCCGGAGGAACACTTCAGAGGATGCCCATTCCTGAATGGAAGTGGGAGAGAATCGCAATGGACTTTGTGGTTGGTCTTCCAAAGACATTGGGTAAGTATGACTCTATTTGGGTGATTGTTGATAGGTTAACTAAGTCTGCTCACTTCATTCCGGTCAAGGTGACCTACAATGCAGAGAAGTTAGCCAAAATCTACATCTCAGAATCGTTCGGTTGCATGGAGTTCCACTCTCAATCATATCAGATAGAGGTACGCAGTTTACTTCTAAGTTTTGGAGAACATTGCATGCTGAATTAGGTACTAGATTGGACCTTAGTACTGCATTTCATCCTCAGACCGATGGTCAGTCTGAGCGAACGATTCAAGTTTTGGAGGATATGCTTCGCGCATGTGTGATAGAGTTTGGTGGCCATTGGGATAGCTTCTTACCGTTGGCAGAGTTTTCATACAATAATAGCTATCACTCCAGTATCGACATGGCTCCCTTTGAAGCATTGTATGGGAGGAGGTGTAGATCTCCCATTGGTTGGTTTGATGCCTTTGAAGTTAGACCTTGGGGGACTGATCTGTTAAGAGATTCTATGGAGAAGGTGAAAGCTATTCAAGAAAAGCTTTTGGCGGCTCAAAGTAGACAAAAGGAGTATGCAGACCGAAAGGTTAGAGACTTGGAGTTCATGGAAGGTGAACAAGTCTTGTTGAAGGTTTCGCCCATGAAAGGGGTGATGCGGTTTGGAAAAAGAGGTAAGGTAAGTCCAAGGTATATTGGACCATTTGAAGTGCTTAAGAGGATAGGGGAGGTGGCTTATGAATTAGCCTTGCCCCCAGGGCTGTCCGAGTGCATCCGGTGTTTCATGTATCCATGTTGAAGAGATACCACGGAGATGGAAACTACATTATCCGTTGGGATTCAGTTTTGTTGGATGAGAACTTGACTTATGAAGAGGAACCGGTTGCTATACTAGATAGAGAAGTTCGCAAGTTGAGGTCGAGAGAGATTGCATCCATCAAAGTGCAATGGAAGAATCGACCGGTTGAAGAGGCTACTTGGGAGAAGGAGGCAGATATGCAAGAAAAACCCAAATCTTTTACGGATTCAGGTACTCCTTTTCGCCATTGTTTTCCTCTTTTGATCGTTCGGGGACGAACGATAGGTAAATTGGTATCTATTGTAACGACCTGTTTAGTCGTTTGAGCAGCAGATTGAATTACGGGAAAAAAAAAAAACTGGCTGGGACGACGGATGGAACGACGGACCGTCGTGGTCACGACGGCCCGTCGAGGAGGTGTCGTCCCATGGCACTTAGAATTTTGGAAATTGGGTACTGAAAATTGACTCTCTGTAAATTGTGACGGACCTGCAGGACGTGCCGTCACATCCACGACGAACCGTCGTGAGTTCCGTTGCAAAACACTTCAACTTTTGAGAATTTGGTACGAGAAACGAGTTTCTGACCGTCAGGACGGAGGTGCAGGACGGACCGTCACAGGTGTGACGGGCCGTCACAGCCACCTGGAACCTGGGGAGGTGCGAAGACCACCGTGACGGACCGTCGCAGGCATGACGGCCCGTCACAGGTCACGCAATCCCAGGCAGTTTAGGATTCTCCACACGTTTTAAGGGTCGTTTTTGACTATTCTTTCCTTAATTATAAAGATTGAGGGGTAACATTATAAGTCTAATTACTTAGGGGTTAAAAGGGGTAACCTTAAGTGATTTAGTGGGTTTATTGTCCTTTTTCACACTTAATTATATGATTAATTAGGGTAAAAAGAAGGAGGGTTTGAATAAACAAAACAAAAGAGAGAAAAGGGAGAAACGAATTGAGAGACAAATAGATCGATCAAGAGCATAGAGGATAGCAAGGATTTTGAGAAGATAGCTTGTTGATTCAATTCTTCGGTGGAGGTAGGTTATGGTTATATTACGATACTCGTAGTGAACTCTTAATAGTGAATAATATGTGTTGATGATATTGTAAACCTGTCTATATGCTTAATTGTATGCTTGCATGAACATGATTATGTGATTTTGATAAAACAAGCATGATGAAAACCATTGAATCCCAAATCTTGAAAGAAACTTTAATCTATGATATTAATGATGATGCCTTGGTATAAAAGAAGGCTTGACGAATTAAAGTAATGGGATTGATGATGCCTTGGTATAGAGAAGGCTTGATGAACGGATAGAATGAATTTAGTGGATCGGAGTGTCACGTTCCGACACATAGTATTAGTGGATCGGAGTGTCACGTTCCGACACATAGTATTAGTGGATCGGAGTGTCACGTTCCGACACATAGTATTAGTGGGACGGGTGTCACGAACCGACACGTAGATATAGGGGATCGGAGTGTCACGTACCGACACATATAGGGGATCGGAGTGTCACGTTCCGACACATATAGGGGATCGGAGTGTCACGTTCCGACACATATAGGGGATCGGAGTGTCACGTTCCGACACATAGTGGTAGGGGATCGGAGTGTCACGTACCGACACAAGAGGAAGAAAGATAATGAATCTTGAAAGATGTTAATATACTCAACATAATGAACTTAATTCCCAAATGAGTATGGTATTGAGGCTTGAGCCCTCATGGATGAACTTGATGGTATTTATTGACGATTATAATACTTGTTGTTGCTACATGTTGAGTTTATAGTTGATTTATAATATTACTTGATATGTATTATCGCCTATTTTGAGTTAACCGATGATATCTACTCAGTACGTGTGGTTGTACTGACCCCCTACTTTTATGTTTTCCTCTTGTTATTTGTGTTATGCAGCAAACGTTCCGTCAACTTCGACTCAGCAGTAGATCAAGCCCGTCTTCACTCTTCGGAAATTCAGGGTGAGCTAACGCATCTAGCTTGGACTGGGTCTTCTTCTTCAAGTCTTGATGCCTTGAACTTCCGGCATGGACTAGCTTTTTAGTATTTTGTTCTTAGACAGTTTAGTTTAGAAATTGAGATAGATGTTTCTTGTGATGATGACTTCCAGATTTTGGGAATATCAATAATAGTTGAGTTGTTTATTATGAGATTAAGTCTTCCGCATTATTTCTGTTGATATTATATTGAAATGTTAAGATTTAGATGGGTTGGTTCGCTCACATAGGAGGGTAAATGTGGGTGCCAGTCGCGTCCCCGATTTGGGTCGTGACATTTTGATGCCTTTGTGGATTGATATCAACCTCCTTTCCATACTCATTGATATCTGCATTTCTTTATGACTATTCTGAACATTTTCTTTCATAGGCTTATTCTTATCTAATTATTTCCTTCTTTTATTATCTTCATCCCTTTACTTAATGTTACAACCAACCTCTTTATGACCCTGGTGTTTACAATAAAAACAACAATATGGTATACTATCATAATCTATTTTTGGCCATCTACCATCAGTTATATCTTCCCCTATATAACCGATCCAAATATGAGGATTTCTCTCTTTAGTAATATTAACATGAACCTTAACCCGAGCTTGACTACCTCTAGTTTTATTTATGGATGCAGAATCTAAATAAAGAACTCTACCCATAGTAGATAACAAACTCGTAATAAACTTCTTGTTATAGCAATGCCAAGGTAATTCGAGGAACAGAAACCCAAACAGGAACTAATGGAGTCTCTTCATCAGATTTAAAAGAATGAGTCCATGCCTGAATCCTTATAATCTGCCCTTCTATGGTCATCCTTTGTTTAGTCCAAACCATATTTTAATCTAATTCATTATTTAAGTCTATGTAAACATGTCTCGAATTGAAATGATAAATCTTAACACCCCAGATAATTGAGTTTGAAGAACAATATTTTTCCTAATTAATTCTACTCTAGGCATAGTATAAACAAATGTACCAATAAGAGTAAATTCACAAGAAGTATCCAAATCCTTAATCACTTCATCATTCACATAAAGAACAACAGGAAGACCCTATTTCGCAGTGATTTCAGGTTAAGTTAATTTGATACTAACTCCACTTTTAGCTCGATTATATCTTAGCCTATCTGCATATGTTTGAATAACAATTTAAGGGGCAGGTTCAGGAACTTGATCTTTCTTAGGAAAGTTGTTAGCATATCCTGAAGGTTGATCTGTTTTTCATTTACTCCCCTATGAACAGGTCGATCAAAATTTCTAAAAATATTAGGAAAATTAGATTGATACTCTACTTCCTGATGCCTACCAGCCTCATTATCAATCCTATTAATCCTATCAGTCTCCTTCATCATGCCATCATTATTATATGTAAGGTTAGTAAGATTGATGTTCCCTTGAACATTTTCTGATCTACTGATGTGCAACGCAGATTTAGAAGACTCACCAGTCTGCCTATACAAAGAAGGATAAATGGCTTCCTTCTAACCTTGATTTCTTCCGTTGTATCTCGAGTATTTGCAGGTCGGTGAGAATTAAGATTTCCTTTTGTTTCCTTGTTCGAACTGGCCCTATGCTGTTGTTGTTGAACAATTCGATTATAACAATTCGTTTCTCTACGATTCTTGCTGTTGTTGACCAGATCGAATTTTTTGTTCTTGAATCCTACTCAGAGATTCGACAAGCTCTCCATCATTTCACGATTCAATATTTTGAACTCCCATCACCTCCCCAATTTGTTGATTATGCACTTCGAGTATAGGAGATGATTCCCCATTACTAGATTCATTTCAAATTCCTTCCGATTGAGATCGACTTTGAGATGATTGCGCTGTTTATCTCTCCTTTAATGTGCGCCTTTCCGATCCCTCCTGTTCATCTACCATCAGAATTTCTCCTTCCAAACCCCTAATTGTTTGACCGTTTTCATAATTGTAACGTGATTCATTCATGTCCACCTCCACTATAGCAGTATGGATCACCTCTTCCCTCAACTGTGAAAAGGTGGACGACAATTCCGTTACTTCGTGTAGTGATGACTCAACATTAGGATTCTGCTCCATTGTAGGTGAATCTGGAGGCCTAAATTGATCATCTGCTGGTATTCCAGCAATCCCAAAATTCAAAACACCTAATGTATTAGCTGATCAGCTAATTCTTGCGGCGATTCCTTGAGAGAAAATTTTAGAGAGAAAAAATTTAGAAAATGAAAAAGCGATTTGGTTCTTTTAGGACATAAGGTTTACGGTTTAGGATTTATGGTTAGGGTTAGGTTTAGTATTAGGGTTAGGGTGTAGTTTTTTTTAGGTTTTATGGTTCAGAGGTTACATTTGAGGTTTAAAATCTATGGTTTAGTATTTAATGTTTATGTTTTTGTTTTTTGAGCTAAGGGTTTTGGGTTTAGGGTTTAGGGTTAGGGTTAGGGTTTTGAGTTTTTGTAGATTTTTGGGTTTAGGATTTAGGATTTGAGGTTTAATATCAATGGTTTACTATTTAATGTTTGGATTTTTGTATTTTGGACATGGGGTTTAGGGTTTATGACAGGTTAGGGTTAGGGTTAATGTTATCGTTAGGGTTATGGTTCATGTTGTTTTAAAGGTTTTATTATACAAGGTTAAGAATTTGAGTTGTAATATCTATAATTTACTATTTAATGTTAGGGTTTTTGTATTTTGGCCTTTGGGTTTAGGGTTTATTGTATGGGTAAGGATATTGTTAAGCTTAGGGTTCGTGTAAGGGATAGGGTGAAGATTAGGGTTTAGGTTTGTTTTAGTTTTTATGCATTAGGGTTTAGGATTTTTTAAAAACATAACTTGTTTAGTATATTATGTTTGGGTTTTCTTATTTTGAGCATAGGTTATCGGGTTAATGGTTTATTAGGGTTAGGATTAAGGTTAGGGTTAGGGCTAGGGTTTAGGTTATTTTTTAGGTTTTAGGGTTTGTGGTTTACGATTTGATGTTTAAAATCAGTGATTTAGTATTTAATGTTGCTTTTTTTTTGGACTTAGGTTTATTTTTTGACTTAGGGTTTAGGGTTTAGGGTTTAGGATTTGAGGTTTCCAATCTATAGTTTAGTAATTAATGTTTGGGTTTTGGTATTTTAGACTTAGGTTTTGGGTTTATAATTTATGGATAGGGTTTTGGGTTTTTTTGGTTTTCGGGTTGAGGATTTAGGATTTGAGGTTAATTATCAATGGTTAGTGTTTAATGTTTGGGTTTTGGTATTTCGGTCATTGGGTTTAGGGTTAGGTTTTAGGTTGTTTTTTAGGTTTTACGATTTGGGGTTAAGGATTTGAGTTCTAATGTATAATATTTATTGTTTAATTTTAGGGTTTTAGTATTTTTGGTATTAAGTTTAGGATTTAGGGTTTAGGGTTAGTGTTAGGGTACTTGTTAGTGGTATTGTTAAGGTTAGGGTTTAGGTTTTTCTTTAGGTTTTAGGTTTTGAGGTTTTGGATTAAAATCTATGGTTTAGTGTTCAGTGTTTGGGTTTTGGTATTTTGGGCTTGGGGTTTTGGGTTAATGGGTAATGGTTTTGGTTAGGGAATAGGTCTTATTAGTTTTTTGTGTTTGTGGTTTATGATTTGAGGTTTAAAATCTATGGTTTAGTGTTTAATGTTTGGATTTTTGTATTATGGACTTAGGGTTTAGGGTTTAGGATTTACAGTTAGGGTTAGGATTAGGGTTGGAGTGTAAACTTTTTTTTAGGTTTTATGGTTTTATATTTTAGCATTTGATGTTTAAAATATATGGTTTAGCACTTAATGTTTGGCTTTTTGTATTTTGGGCTTAGGGTTCTTGGTTTTATTTTTTAGGATTAGGGTTAGCGTTAGGGTTTTGCTTTTTTTAGGTTTTTGGGTATAGCATTTAGGATTGAGGTTTAACGTCAATGGTTTAGTGTTTGATGTTTGGTTTTTGGTATTTTGGTCTTGGGGTTTAGCGTTTATGGTAGGATTACGGTTAGGGTTAGGGTTTAGGTTTTAGGGTTTGTGGTTAAGGATTTAAGTTGTAATATCTATCGTTTAGTGTTTAATGTTAGGGTTTTTGTGTATTAGACTTTTGGTATAGGCTTAGGGTTTAGGGTTTAGGGTTTGGGTTCGTGTTAGGGATAGGGTTTAGGTTTTTTTTAGGTTTTAGGTTTTGAGGTTTAGGATTTTGGTTTAAAATCTATGGTTTAGTGTTTAATGTTTGGGTTTTGTATTTTGGGCTTGGCGTTTTGGGTTAATGGCTTAGGGTTAGGGTTCGGGTTCGCATTTAGATCTTTTTAGTGTTTTAGGGTTTATGGTTTAGGATTTGAAGTTTAAAATATATGGTTTATTATTTGATGTTTGGGTCTTTGTATATTGGACTTAGTTTTTTTTTATTTAGGGTTTAGGGTTTACGTATAGAGTTAGGGTTAGTATTAGGGTTAGGGTGTTGTTTTTTTCAGCTTTTATGGTTTAGGGTTTAGCATTTTTGGTTTAAAATCAATGGCTTAGTATTTAATAATTTTCTTTGGGTTTTTTGGCCTTTTTTAGAAAAAAAAAATTACGCTTGGAGGGGTAGGGACTGAGCAGCACCCGCAGGCCTTATCATTATTTTTAAAAAAAACAAAATACAAGGAGGGGGGGGGGCATAAACCTAACCTAAAACCTACGATAGTTTAGAGTCATCTTTCCAAAATAAAGTCAACTCCTCCCATTACAGTAGAAGATGAAACCAAAATACTAAGAACCTAAGGTGAGGACTCCTCTAATTACATAGTATCTAGGAATCATAATTAGGGAGACTCTCCCTTCACATAATCAAAGGAAGACTAAAACTAATCTATTCAAAGAAGATATAATTCAAAATAATAGCTATGTTGAAAAGATGAACTAATCTCAAGGAGGTTCAAAAATATCCTTTGTCTCCTTCCTTTTAAAGTTAGGTATCTCCAATAAGTCAAGCTGATAGTAGGACTTTGCTTCTTTAGGTTGTTGATGAATGTTAAAATATACCTGAGATGTGGCACTTTCGTGACTGTGTTTTGACAATGTATCTGCTACACAATTTGCTTCTCTAAGTACATGAATGCATTTCAAATTGTTGGCTTGAGTGATAAGATGTTTCAACCTTCCAATATAAGTGATGATACTCCATTGTGGGGCTTCTATCTGTAAGAACCAATGGACCACCAATTGAGAATCAAGTTCTAGTAAAATGTTCCTGTAGCCAAGCTCAAGTGCCCAAGCTAAACCAAATATGGCAGCTTCAATTTCAGCTCTGTTGTTTGTTCCCTCTCCAAGAGGTGTTGTGATGGCCATTACCAGCTTGCCTTCTTTGTCCCTAAGAATACCTCCAGCCCCAAGCTTGCCTTTCACTCTTTTGTAGTAAATCAATCCACATTGCAGGCTATTGGAGAGGTGGAAATGTACTATTCAGCATTTTGATATTGTCTTTGTAGACTGCATACTTCACCCTGCTTGTTTTGGTTGATTTACCTCTATACTTGCATGCACACCAGTTCATCCACATGTTCCAAGAAATGAAAATTGGAGCAACTTGTGGGCCGCATTTTTTGACTTGACAGTCCACCATTGCTGTAGCAGCTGCTGCAGTGAAGAGTGGTCCAGCTGTAGGCCTGCACTGCCTGTAAAAAATTCCAAACCTTGGCTGCAAATTTTCCTGAATAAAATGTATTCTATGTTGTTTATACCTGCTCTATCAAGACAACAAAAACAATGTGAAAAGCTCAATGCCAAAATTAGTCAATCTTTCATTAGTACGGAGTTTACACCTTAGGGTTCTCCATAAAAGAAAAGAAGATTTAAAGGGAATGTTTTTTATGCCATATCATTGAATTAAAATGATTCTTAGATCTTTTGTTCCCGATTTCCTCCCATATTGAAGAGCAACTAAAGCTGCGATGGTTATTGAGATTCCAGACAGCTTTGTCCGGAAGATGATGATGTGGAGAGAACTCTACAACCAAAATTTTGGAGAACTGACTGGCAAGGGCCTGTTCTATAGTTTGCCCCAACTCCACTTCCCATCTTCCCAGAATTCAGCCACTGTAGTATTGTTAAATCTGTTGCTATTGGTGGTGTTATGAGCTAGTGGCCTTTTGCCAAGCCAGTTATCCCACCAAAAGGAACAATTTTCATCTTGAAGTTTCCAATGGATGTGCTGCTCAACATTCAGTCTATTCATTAGCATATGTTTCCAAGTAAATGAATCCCCAGTATCCCATTTTTTGCTTAGATGGTTTGATCTTTGACAATATTTTTCTCTCAAAAAATCTCCCCACTTATTTTGTTTTGTTCTGAAGGTCCACCACTGTTTGAATTGGAAGGATTTGTTGATATCTTGTAAGTGTCTCATTCCTATCCCCCCCTTCATCATAGGGGTAGCCTAGTTTATCCATGAGGCCCAGTGATACTTCCTTCTATCACTCATCCATCCCCAGAAAAAGTTGGCTATAAGCCCTTTGATTTGCCTGAGTACTGTGTCTGGAGGTGTCACTGCATATAGAAGGTCGATAGGGACAGCCTGTAGAACATGTATTGTAAGGATTGCCTTGCCTCCATAGCTTAATTGTTTGGTTTGCCAACCTGTAATCCTGCAAACAACCTTGTTAACAAGATCAGAGAAATATATATTCCTAGGCCTTCCAACAAATATAAGGCAGCCTAGGTAAAAATAGGACCTTGCTTTTGTTTTAAACCTGTCAGCCTCTTAATTCTATCTCTAGTGCTATTGAAAGCGTTAGAGTGTAGCATAAAGAGGCTTTTGTCCCTATTGATGAGTTGACCTTGCATCTTCCAGATGTGAATAATAATATGTCTTCAACAAAACTCAAATGATTCACTTGAGTCCCTCTCACTTCCATGAAGAAACCATGATAATTCGGATGGTTGTGAAGCCTGTTTAGAGATCTTGAAAGTACAACTGCACCTAAAATATATAGGGCAGGGGAAAGAGGATCATCTTGCTTGAGACCTCTACTTGAGTGAAAGAAACCATACCTCTTACCATTAACAATTATTGAGTAGCACTTGTTAGCCATGATTCTTCACACTATACAAATAAAAACCTCATCAAACCCCATCTTTCTTAGAACTAGGAAAATATATGACCATGAGACCCTGTCATAAGATTTTGCCATGTCTAGTTTAATGATGACATTGCTACCAATATAGGGTTTTCTGATTTGGTGAATGGTTTCCTTCGCTAGCATGATGTTCTCATAAATACTTCTACCTTTAACAAACTCAGATTGGTTAGAAGAGATTAAGGCATTGAGGATAGTACAAAGTATATTTCTCATTAGATTAGATATGATCTTTCTAGTGAAGTTGCTCAAACTTATAGGCCTATACTCAGTCATCTTGTTTGGATTGTTCACTTTAGGCAGCAGCACAATGCAAGAATGGGATAAGTATTTAGGAATCATCTGTCCATTGAAAAAGGCCTGTACAACCCCCATTAGATCATTCTTGATAATATGCCAACACTTTTGGAAGAAATACCATTCATACAATCAGGGCTAGCTGCAGAATTAGGATTCATACAAAACACCACCTCTTTAACCTCATCAATACTAGGAATATTGGTAAGCTGAATATTTTGATCTTGACTAATCATCCTTGGAATACATTCAATAGAATGCTCATTGATAAGCTTTTCTTCACCAGTAAAGATTTCTTTGAAATGTTCACAAGCTACTTGAACAATGTTGTCATCACCTTGTATCCAGTCTCCATTTTCACTAACAACTTTATGAATAAATAACTTCCTTCTTCTTCCCCTTATCAAAGAATGGAAGTATTTAGAGATAGTATCACCCTCTTTAAACCATTGAAGTTGTGTTTTTTATTTCAAAATAGTGTCTTCCAACTTGAGAAACTTGATGTACTTTGCATTAATTTCATGGACGATACTTCTATTTGAGTCACTTTGGTTAGTGATGTAGTTTTCTTCAGCATTGTGTAGTTGTTCCTCATACATCCTAACCTTTTGGAAAATATCCCCAAATTCATTCTTAGACCAACCACTAAGAGTGTTTGACAACCTTTTCTTTTTTTGGTGTAATCTCCACGTACCTGTACCTGCCACTTCCTCTACCAGCAGGTTTTTACCGTTTCCATGAAATGAGGGTTCTCCACCCAACAGTTGAGAAATCTTAAATACTTGATGTAATCAGTAGATGTGGAAACCATTTCAATAAGAAGAGGACAGTGATAAGACCTAGTAGATGACAAATGAGTTATAGTTGTATGAGGCATCTTTCCAACCAAGAATCATTTACCATAGCCCTATCAGGCCTCTTCCAGATTCTTTGGTTAATACTTCCCTTGTTGGACCAAGTGAATTTCTGATCACTAAAACCAATGTCCAAAAGGCGTCAAGCTTCAATGACAGCAATAAAATCCATACTTTTCCTCATGTTATAAGGCACCCCTCCAAGTTTTTCCTCCACAGAAATTATAACATTTAAATCACCAATCGTACACCAAGGGTTAATATTAAAAGTAGATTGCTGAATCATTTTGTCCCAAAGAGGTCATTTGAGGTGATCTTTGCATTTAGCATAGACAAAGGTACTAGTAAATTGATATTGGAATTCATTGTGTTTCATGTTGCAAGTTATTTATTGTTCATCTTCATCAAGAATATTACAGTCAATACCATTGCTCCAAAAAACCCAAATTTTAGCATTTGAATTAGTAGTAGTATATTCCATGTTTAATTGAGCCTTAAAGCATTGAACATGCACACTATCAAAGAAAGGTTCCAAAATAGTGATAACAGATAGTTAGTCAAGCTTTCTAAGCATCTTGAGTCTCTCCAACACCCCTTGGGTTAATCACCCTCACATTCCAAATGATTGTACTAATGATGGGAACATCTAAAGGAAAAAGATTCTGGTGTTAGGTCTGCCAGAAGTGACAATCTTAACATCTTGTTTCTTGAAATGGAATTTGTCATGTTGGAACCCTCTTGGTGATAAGCATTGACTTTCTGCTACCTGTCGAATCTCTTCCTCTAGGTCCTGATCATTATGTCCTATCATCCTTATGAGGTTCATCTAGAGAATGGCTGTCCCTATCCAACTCATCCTCAAAATTATCCACTACATACTTATCAAAAAGTGGTATTGTATTCCTCTTATACTATCTCTTGTTTGGTGGTTCAGCTGATGGTGGAGTCATATATTGAGTCTGGAGAGGGAGGATATCCAATCACTTATTATCATCCATCACAATAAACTTGTCGCATGATTCCTCCCTCTTTTGCTGTCCCTGATCACTGTCATTGGTTTGTATCTTAATTTGTCTCCTTTTAGCAGCATCCCTTTTTTGTTTACTTGGCTTGTTTTTGCTCTTAGGGGTGCTTACTGGAGTAGAAGTAGCCACCTGTTTCCCTTTATCTCTATTTTCCTCTTTTTCAGACAGTTGTTTTTCCTTAATATTTTCCTAATCTTATTTTCTGTTATCTCTGTTCAGACTTTGCTGTTGTTGTTTCTCCCCTTGTTGCTTCCTGTTTGTTGGACTATCAGAGGCTCTAAGGTCAGTCCTATGGTCAACAAACCCCTCATGCAGAACATGAGGCAAACACCCCTCTTTGGTAACCCCATCCAGAAAGTTAGTAGTTTTCTCCTCACACCCCCATCCATACCACCAACAACTTCTTCAGTAAAACCATCATCTATAATAGTAATTTTGGGGGATTGGGACTTGGGAAGCATTGAGTCAATACCTGTGTTCTTGTGATTGTAATCTGCAGCACTCTGCTGCTTTTGTTCCTTGTTTATGTTGTTTCATTTTGTGCAAGCTGAGCTGTTATTAGCCCCCCTTTTTTTTATTCTGTTGTGTTACTTCTCCACTAGTGTTCTCCTCCACATTATTGTCTGTCAAGGTTAGAGAAAATATTTTGAGTTGGTAAATTAGTCATACCTGTTGTTTCCTGTTCCTCCTGATGGTTGTCCCTGATTTTTTGTGTTTGTGGTGAAACTGGTCTCCAAAAAGACTTGGAGTTAGTAGTTTCCTGATTTTTGTGCTATTTCTTTCTTTGAGTATGCCACTGTTCTTCCTGCAACTCTACCTGCTGGTCTTGTTCATTCTTATTGAAGGTGGTTTTCCCATGTTGATGGCTTGTAAGTTATTTCCTTGAGTGATTCTAGTATTCCTCCCTGTTCTGCTGATTTTGTTTCTTTGCAGCTGCCTCATTTGTAATTTTTTCCTGTTCTTGAGCATGTTTATTTCCAGTCTGCTTCTTATTCTTTTTTTCTAGATTCTAACTCCTTTCTTTTCTTGAACTCATCCTCCCTCCTCTTGACAGTACATTCCTCTTCCATATGTCCTTCATGCTTACAGTACAGACAATAATTAAGAATTTAACCATCTTTTTTTGTTGGGGTCTCAGTTTTTAAATCCTAGCCAAACATGAGAAGGTCTAGCTTTGGTAAGATACACTTGAACTTTAACTATAGTAGTGCTACCTCTACTCCTTTGGGAGGTTGGTGAGTCAAGTAAAAGTACCTTCCCAATAGATTCCAAAATAGTAGTCAATAACACCTTATTGTAACTGTGCTAAGGAAGTCCTGGAATAGCCACCTCGGTGTAAAATCTGGGGTCAAAGCTCGGATTCTCATCTCTTTTCCCTCAATATTCATCCTAAGTTTTGTCCAAACAGTTTGGTAATCAAACTCATTGTCCAAGTAAAAGTACACATGCCTAGAATTGAAGTGTGTGATCTTCACAATCCCTGTAAGTTGAGTTTGGAGTGTGAATATTTTCCTAACCAGCTCCATTTTTGGCATTGTATTCGTAAACTTTCCCATAAAAGTATATTTACAAACTTCCGCCAACTTCACATAATTTTTATTTTCATCCACAGTACAATAGGAAAACCTTGTCTAGTAGTATGTATTTGATTATTCAAAACAATTGGGATTTCATTTGCTTGGTTATATCTCAATCTAGCATCAAATTATTGCACAACTTTATAGGGTGCTGGTTCTGAATTTTTCTCATTTTTCAGATTGTTGGTATTTTGACGCTGTTGTTGGATATTAGAGTTTCTAGTAGCTGCCTGAACCAAATTAGTGTCGTGCTTATTACTTCTATCAGATTGAAGATTAAATTCATACCTATAGTAGTTACTTGATAATTTTGGGAAGTTGTTGTGATATTCCACATTTGTTCGATTGGTTTGGTTTAATGGGATGCTTTCTCCTTGCTTGTAGGTATTCCTAGCCTGATTAGTTTGCTTCCCATCCTTTCCTTGACCCTCATCTGTGCTATGCTTGCTTCCTTCAGCACTCTTAGTCTGCTGCGTTTCCTTGCCTGAGTGCTCAAGTTTTTGGCTTGAGTGTTCTTTCCTTAGCATTTTTAACCTCCCATGTTATTTGCCTTTCTCATCTTGGTTGGTTATAGTGTGTGAATTACCTTCATTCAAGTTTGGAGTTTGGTAAGAAGAATTACCTACAATGCCAAATGAAAAGTTAGATGATGACGTTTCATTTGATGATGATGTTGTATGCTTCCTCAATGTGTTCTTGGTATTGTCCCGCTGCTCAATCGAGTTTTCCCCATGTTGAATATTTGTTCTTTGTCCTTTTGAAGTTTTTTCAATTGACTAGGAGACTTCAACAATGTTTTTTGTCCAGCACTTCGATCAAACATGGGTTCTCCCCTTCGTTTCCTTGTTTTTCATATTGCGATTTGCACTTAGGATCAGTGGTGGATGTTCGATTGTTGTTGTTGTTTATTTCACCCTTGATTTTGTTTGAAATATCAGTAAGATGGATGCTATTGGCCTGAGAGTCAGTCCCCTCCGACGAATCTCCATGATTGCCGACATTTGGAGCTCTATTTTCACAGAAAATCACCCCTCGACGATTTCAATCCATTTCACCTGAAATTTGAGTGATATGGACCTTATCTTCAGGAGAACAACCCCAATGTTTGAAACATTACAAATTTGACTAGAAGAAGATCGATTCTTTGTGCGCAACTCAGGCGACGCACTCGCAATTCTTTTGAAAGTCGCCTTTTGATTCTCATCAATTGCAGCGATGGAATTCGTTGATTTTTTACTATGTTGTAGATATTGATGAGGGGAATCCGTTTCCATAACTCTTTCTCCTCAATTCAACTCAGAATTTCCTTGGGAAATGATATCACGTTCTCTATCAAATGCCATTTCTGAAAGCGCAGTATTCATTTGCGAATTTGGGATTTTGTTAGATGGATCATGGTACATGATGTAGCAGGGTCTATTTCTCTTTTAAGGGCGCTCCTGATGGATTTGGTCCGGTGGCCGTCTGAGCTTTACCGGCGGTGCACGAACCATTGTGGCGATGCGCCTGCGTGCATGTTCAGTATCCATATTGAGAGAGCGGTGGTAGGCCGACGTTGAACGTTTCAACTTGGCCACTGAAGAACGCGAAGGCTGGGCGAGAGGCGTTTTAGAGGAGAGAGAAAAAAATTCGAAAAATGAGGTGACTTGGTATTTTGGGTTTAGAGTTTTGGTTTTATGGTTTTGGGTTAGGGTTAGAATTAAGGTTAGGGTTATTGTTAGGATTAGGGTTTAGGGTTTTTATGAGGCATTAGGTTTTGGGGTTTATGATTCTTAACTTAAAGTATGTGGCTCAGTGTTTAATGTTTGTTTTTCTTATGTTTGACTTAGTTTTTTTTTTTGACATAGGGTTTAGGGTTTACGGTTAGGTTTAGGGTAAGGATTAGGATTAGGGTGTAGTTTTTTTTATGTTTTATGATTCAGGGGTTAGCATTTGAGGTTTAAAATCTATGGTTTAGTATTTAATATTTAGGTTTTTTTTAGGCTTAGGGTTTTTGGTTTAAGGTTTAGGGTGAGGGTTAAGGTTAAGGATAGGGTTAGGGTTAGGGTTTGGGTTTTTTATAGATTTTTTTTTAGAATTTAGGGTTAGATGTTTAATAGCAATGTTTCACTGTTTAATGTTTGGATTTTGGTATTTTGGACTTGGGGTTTTGGATTTTTGATAGGTTAGGGTTAGGGTTAATGTTAGGGTTAGGGTTAGGGTTCAGGTTGTTTTAAAGGTTTTATGGTTCAGGGTTAAGGATTTGAGTTGTAATATCTACGATTTAGTGTTTAATTTTAGTGTTTTTTGTATTTTGGTCTTTGGGTTTAGGATTTTGGGGTTAGTGTTCAGGATAGGGTTAGGTTTAGGGTTCGTGTAAGGGATAGTTTTAGGGTTAGGTTTAGGGTTCGTGTAAAGGATAGTGTTAGGATTAGGTTTTAGGGTTTTTTAGGTTTTAGGCGTTGGGGTTTAAGATTTATTTAAAAAATTTATGGTTTAGTGTTTGATATTTGGGTTTTCATCTTTTGACAGTAGGATTTCTTTTATGTAGAGTTCAGGGTTTACGGTTTAGGTTAGGTTAAGTTTAGGGTTGGGTTGTAGGTTTTTTATAGGGTTTATGGTTCAGGTTTTAGCAATTTAGGTTTAAAATCTATGGTTTATTATTTAATGGTAGGGTTTTTATATTTTGGACTCAGGGTTTCAGGTTTATTATTTATGGTTAGGTTTTTTTTTTAGGTTTTGGTCTTTAGGATTTAGGATTTGAGGTTTATTATCAATGGTTCAGTGTTTAATGTTTGGATTTTACTATTTTGTTCTTTGGGTTTATGGTTAGGTTTTACATTTTTTTTCTGGTTTTACAGTTTGGGGTTAAGGATTTGAGTTCTATTATCAATGGTTTAGTGTTTAATGTTAGGGTTGTAGTATTTTCGATATTCGATTTAGGGTTAGGGAAGAGTTCATGTTAGTGATATTGTTAGAATTACGGTTTAGGTTTTTCTTTAGGTTTTAAGTTTTGAGGTTTTGCATTTTTATATTTAAAATCTATGGTTTATTGTTTAATGCTTGGATATTTGTATTTTTAGCTTTTATTTTTTTTAGTTGAATTACCCTTGGAGGGGTAGGGGCCGAGCAACCCTCCAAGGCCTTATCATTAATAACAAAAACAAAATACAAGGAGGGGGACATAAACCTAACCTCCAACCTAAGATGGTTTTGAGTTAACTTTTCAAAAGGAAATCAACACCTCCCCTTACACGAAAGATGAAACCAAATTACTAAGCACCTAAGGAGAGGACTCCTCTCAATACAAAGTATCTAGGATGCATAAACTAGGGAGACTCTCCCTTTACAAGAAAGCATATAAACTAAAGTAACCTATTTAAAGTAGCTATAATTTTAATTATAGCTAAGTTGAAAAGATATACAACCTCAAGGACACTCAAAAATTCTCTTTGTCTTGCTTTTTCTAAAGTTTGGCATTCCCAATCAGTGAAGTTGATAGTAGGCTTTTGCTTCTTTTGGTAGATGGTGGCTGTTGAGAAATACCTGAGGAGTGGTAATGTTGTGACTATGTTTTTACAATGCATCTGCTACGCAATTTGCTTCTCTAAATACATGAATGCATTTGAAGGTGTGTACCTTATTGATATGATGTTGCAGCCTTCCAAGTTGAGTGATGATACTCTATTGAGGGATTGCCTCCTTTAGGACCCATTGTACTACTAGTTGAGAACCAAGTTCCAAAATTATGTTTGTGTATCATAGCTCAAGTTGCCAAGTTAAACGAAAGATGGCTGCCTCTATTTCAGCTTTGGTGTTTGTTCCTTCTCCAAGTGGTGTTGCGAAATCCGTCACCACTTTGCCTTGTTTTACTCTCAGGATTCCCCCAGCCCCCAGCCTACCAGGGTTCGTTAGTGCACTTCCATCAGTGTTCACTTTGAGCCACTGATCTGCAGGTTTAAGCCACTTCACCATGCTCACTTTGATGTCATTCACACACTTTTCTTTCTTTTGCATTAAGTCTGTGCACTTTGCCGGCCAGTTAAGTTTAGGAAATGCAGCGTTCAAAATCTTGTAGTTGTCTATGTAGATTGCATATATAACTCTGCTGTTGTTTGTTGATTTACCTCCATACTTGCAGGCAGACCTGTTCTTCCGCAGATTCCAGCAGATGAATATTGGCGTAGCTTGTGCCAACAGTTTTTGGGCTGCATTTCTAGGCTTGGTTGTACACCATTGCTGTAGCAGCTACTGTTGTGAAGAGTGGTCTGGCTGTAGGCCTGCACTACCTGCAAAAAAGTTCCATACCTTGGATTGCCTCTTCACTTTTTCGAAAAAGTAAGGTCAAAGATAAGAGATTGATGTGAAGGAAAAATCCCTTACTCACAACTCTCTTATGGTGATCTAATAAGTTTAATCAACTTTGTAGCCATGATGCTTTGCTCTAATCTTAAGATAAAGGAACAGCTTAAGAAGGATAAAAAGCTTTTGGTTTTCGAGCATGGCAGCTTTTTTCAAGACTTTGGATTTCCAATTTTAAACCAACTTCAGCAAGAATGGTTTCAAAACTGAAATTGAATTCTTCAAATGGTTTGAATGTTCCGTCCTAATTGTTGAAAGAAACTCATCACTTCATGTATTGATAAACAAGTGGCATACCAAAGATAAGGTTGTCGAAAGTATAACTCCTCCTCTTGAATGTATTTACATTCCTTTCAGAAAAGAAGTTTAGCAACAAGTTGGATTAAACCAATATGGAGGAATTCAAAATCCTTCTTATATCTATCAATATCGGCATCAACTAGCAGTTTGATAGTAACTAAAGAATTATTAATAGTAGATGTTGACTCAGAAGTCTTGACATTGTAGTTCTTAAAAAAGTTAAAATTACCTATTTGGTAAATCTTTTGAAAAGGTTCTTTCGGAATAGACCAATTTTGCAATCTTTTTCTTCTTTAGAGATAGAAATGCTATTAACACTATGATTATTCATAATTTTGCAAAGGTTTTCTTTAGGCTAGAGAGAAGTCACTGATTACCATTAACAGATAATTATGTTAACAGAGATTAACCTTATTATGCGAACATGAATATTGGTAAAACAAATTAATTGAATTGTAACAACGATCATCAAATTCATCTACGGATTAACATTGATATAAACAATTAAATTGGACTTGGATATTACTCATTCTTTGGCAAGTCATGTTGCAGGACGGAACACCAAAAGATCTTTTGCCTGCCCTTAAGGCCTTACGGACTTGCATCGATCTAATTTCAGGCTTACCAAGTCCTTAAGCCAGAGATTAATCGGCATACTCAGACTTATGAAGAGAAGAAACCATAGCCTTTAACTTGTGTTAATCAGAGTTAATAACAAGATGAAAATAATAATCACTGAGTCAAAATTCTATGAATTGTTTTAACCAAGATTAATAGAAACATAAACAAGTATTGTAACTAAGTTAAAATTATTTTATCTATTCCCAAAGAACCTTTTCAAAAGATTAACCAAATAGGTAATTTTAACTTGTTTAAGAATTACAATATTAAGACTTGTGAGTCAGCCTGTGCTATTAATAATTCTTTAGATACTATCAAACTGTTAGTTGCTGCCGATATTGATAGATATAAGAAGGATTTGAAATTCCTTAATATTGGTTTGATCCAACTTGCTGTTAAACCTCTTTTCCGTAAATGTCTGAATATTCCTATTTTTTTAATTCTTCGTGATGCTACACTTATCAATTTTGATGACTCTTTTGTTAGGTATCATTGAAACTAACCTAGCTAATGGCCCAGTGTATTTTAATTGTTATCCAAATTTCTCGATTGACATCGATGACCCAAATATCATAGATACCTTGACGCTTAATGTCAAAACCAAGAATATGAATAGCAAAATTTACACTAGAGAAATAGTTGTAATATACAGTGTATATTACAAGCTTATGAAGACTACAATAGCCCCAAAGGCAATTAACTCTAGTGCCAAAGGAGTCACGATGCTCATGCAAGCAAACCAAGAGCACGGTACTACCTTTGTTCCTTGTTTTCTTAAATTAAATGAGATTCTTTCCAATAATGACTGGATATTTGAATCTATTACTGAACCCCATTCCCATTCAACCTTCTAGGTCTTCGCTAGAATGTCTTCGGTTAGACCGTCTTCTTCAAAACCAAGAAGATGGTAAAATTTCTGAAGTTTTTGAAGCTTTAAACAAAGTAAATTTAAGGGTGTGGATTTTACCAACACTATTCCTAAATTTTATTATGAATCAACTCAAAGAAGTCCTTCTCCCAATGACATGAGACCTTCTTTCCATAGTAAAAAGGACTCAGTTGGTGTTATCAAATATACAGAGAATTTTACGCCAGATATAAAGAAAATTAGCAAGTGGTGGAACAACCAAAAGCATGCTCTTATAAAGGCTTTGTATGTTGACACATATACAAAAGATCAGAGAATCTCATTTAGGGACAAATTGTAGACATGAAGAGATTCAAAACTAAAATTGAATTCTTCAAATGGTTCGAATGTTCCGTCCAAATTGATGAAACAAATTCATCACTTCAAGTTTTGATAAACAAGTGGCATACCAAAGATAAGGTTGTCAAAAGTATAGCTCCTCCTCTTGAAGGTATTCACATTCCTTACAGAAAAGAAGTCTTGAAAGCTGCTCCTTTCAAAAAGCCTTCAGATAGGACAACAACCCTATAACTGTTGTAGATATCAACAAAATATTTGAACAAATAATTATACTAACTAAGTTATTCATATTTTTTCCAAACAGATAGAAGATTCCAGTTATAATTACAGTGGTACCAGTCAGTTTGGTAATAAACCCAGTTCTTCAAAAAATAGTTTTAATTTAGAAACAAGTCCCATTTATAAAATCCATGAGTTCTCTCCTGAAGCTTTTTCTAAACCTTCTAATGAATTCAATTACTCTCCCGAGATCCTTGAAAGGATCAATGACAAGCTCTCGAAGCTCAAAATAACTCAGGGCGGAAAAATCAGCACTCTTATGGATAGGCTCCACTATTCCAAAAACTTTTATCCTAGACCCTCTTTTCCCGATGTTCACTTCGAAGAAAAACATATGCACCCTCAAGGAATTGCAGATGGAAAGGGAATTACAGAATGGAATATAGATGAAATGGTGGATGGCCAGATCTACAACAAACATGAAGAGATGGGCATGAATGTCACAACTTATAAATGGAAGATTTCCACGGACAAGCAAGCTGCTTACATGTTAGTAGCAGGTTTCATAGGAACTCTAAGAAATTTGTGGGACAATTATCTCACAGATCAAAATAGAGCTGACATTCTTGATGCTATAGCAAACAAATCAGTTGTCAAAATTGAAGGAGGACAAACTTCTACATCTATAGAAGCAGTAGAAGATACTACAACTACTCTTATCTATAGTATTGCTAAAAATTTCGTGGGAGAACCACACCTTTTCCTAGATAGAAGTTTAGAGATTCTAAACATCTTTACTGCAAGAAATTAGCTGATTTCAGGTTGTATAAAGATATGTTTATAACCAAAGTGATGATAAGGGAAGATTGCAACAACGACTATTGGAAAGAACGTTTCCTTAGTGGATTGCCTCCCCAGTTTTGCAAAAAAGTAAGGTCAAAGATAAGAGATCGATGTGAAGGTAAAATCCCTTACTCACATATCTCTTATGGTGATCCAATAAGTTTTATCAACTTTGTAGCCATGGAGTTTTGCACAGATCTTAAGATAAAGGAACAACTCAAGAAGGATAAAAAAATTTTGGTTTCCGAGCATGGAATCTTATATCAATACTTTGGTTTTCCAATTCTTAAACCACCTTCAGCAAGAAAGGTTTCTAAAAAAGAGCGATCTGGAAAATCGCCAGATTGTAAAAAATCCCCTAAAGGAAAAAACACTTAAAAAGAGAAGTAAACAAACTTCTCAAAAGGATAAGTGTTGAACTTGTGGCAAAGAAATGCATAAGTCTTCTGATTGTCCCAAAAACAAAAGAAAAAAGAAGAAGATCAACCTTCTTGAAGTAGACGAAGAAACTAAAAAGCAGTTTCTCTCTATCTTAGACGAATAACAATCTGAACACTCATCTGATAGTGAAACTAAAGACGAAGAGTTTCTTAATGTAGCTCATAACACAGATGACAGTAGCCCAGAGTGAAACTGTCAAGGAGCCTTTTGACTATGCGACAATCAGTCTGTGAGGGTTATCTCTGAAGATTCAGTTGAAATCTTATTTGCAACAATTGAGCATATCAAAGATGATGAGCTCGAAGAAGTTATTTATTGGAACTTCAAAAACTAGTTAGTAACCGAAAAGAAAAGGAGGTTACTACGAGTGTAATTCCTTCAGTATGAAACATCTTATGAACAGATTTGACAATAACAAGGAAGAACTTTCTATAGATGAGCTTCGATCAGAAGTCAATCTTCTTAAACAAGAAATCAGAGAAGTCAAATCTAGAATTCATAAAATCAAAATTGATGCCCTAACAAAAGTAATCCTAAAATAAGTAGAAAGGACATCTAAAGGAAAAAAACCGACTCATTGGGATAATGAGGAAAATGGTTTCGAAGAATCTTCATCTCTCAGAGATGAAACTGAGGTAGGTGTAAACATGATTACAAAAATTAGACCTCAAAGTTCTCACATCCTTATAAAATTAATCATTAATAATAATTATGTTGTTAACAAAATTTCTTTGTTAGACAGTGGCGCAGATAGAAATTGCATTATTGAAGGTTTAATTCCTACTAAGTACCTTCAATAGGGAACCACCAAGCTATATAGCGCAACGGGTGAGTGTATTCTTATTAATTATAAATTATCCAATGCCCATATTTGCAATAATAGTATTTTTCTTTCTAATGATTTTGTTATTACTAAATATATTAACGAAGAAATCATTTTAGGAATTCATTTTATCACTCAGATAAACCTTATATTTCAGATTTTGATTATATCAAAACAAAAATTTTGGGAAAAGAAATTTCATTTCCATTTATAAAAACACTTTCTCTTGAAGAAATTAAATTTTTACACAAACAATCTACTTTAAAAATAAACTAGATTTGTTTTTATTAAAGAATAAATCAAAATTAAGAAAATAGAGCAAATTTTAAAAACCCTTGGAATGATAGCTAAAATTGCTAATCTTCAACAAAATTTTGAAAGAGAAATTTGGTCTCTAAGTTTCCAAATGCTTTTTTGGCCAGAAAGACCCACATTATAGATTTACCATATATTGATTGTTTTGATAAAAGGGCCATTTCGACGAAATCTAGGCCTATTCAGATGAACCATGAACTAATGGAAATCTGTAAAAAGGAAATTAACTCTCTTTTGTCTAATAAAATTATTAGACCTTCTAAATCTCTTGGAGTTGTTCAGCATTTTATGTTAACAATGCAGCTGAGCAAGAACGAGGTTCTCCAAGACTTGTTATAAATTACAAGCCTTTAAACGCAGGCTTGAAATGGATTCACTATCCAATTCCAAATAAAAGAGATCTTTTAAAAAGAACTTTCAAGGCCAATATTTATGGAAAATTTGATTTAAAATCTAGTTTTTGGCAAATTCAAATTTCTGAAAAGGACAAATATAAAACTGCTTTCAATGTCCCGTTTGGACAATTTGAATGGAACGTCATGCCTTTTGGGCTTGAGAATGCCCCTTCTGAATTTTAAAATATAATGAATTCCATTTTTAATCACATTAGCGATATATCGATTGTATATATTGATGATGTATTAATATTCTCCGAGGACATTGATTCTCAACTCAAACAACTTCATTTTTTTCTTAAAAATAATTAAGTACAATGGTTTGGTCATTAGTGCTAAGAAAATAAAATTATTTCAAACACAAATCAGATTTTTGGGTCATGAATTGTATCAAGGTACCTATAGAACTATTTGCAGGGCCATTGCGTTTTCTAAAGAATTCCTTGATATTGTCCTTGATAAAACTCAGTTGCAAAGGTTCTTAGGAAGCCTTAATTATATTGCCGACTTTATCCCTAAAGTAAGGCAAATCTGTAAACCACTCTTTGACAGGTTAAAGAAGGATCCGTCTCTCTGGACTAACGAACATACTAAATTAGATGTTCTTCTTAAATCTATGGTTAAAAGCCTTCCTTGCCTAGGCATTTCTAACCAAGACTATTTTATGATTGTAGAGACTGATGCATCTGATATACGATTTGGTGGTATCCTCACACAGAGAAGAACCGTAGATTCATCAGAACAATTAGTTCGTTATACTTCAGGAATTTAGAATTAAACTCAAAAGAATTATAGTACTGTTAAGAAATAACTTCATTCTATAGTTATCTGAATCACTAAATTCCAAGATGATCTTATTAATAAAGAATTCTTACTTAGAGTAGATTGCAAATCTGCTAAAGAAATTCTACAGAAAGATGTTAATAATCTTGTGTCTAAACAAATTTTTGCTAGCTGGCAAGCCTCATTATCAAACTTCGATTTTCAAATCGAATTTATTAAAGGAAAAGATAATTCTTTGCTTGACTTTCTAACACGAGAATTCTTGCAGGGAAAATCATCATGAGGCCCTCTTCAAGAGCCATAACAGGGAGCCCCTTCAAGAATGAAGGAAACAGAACTGAAGGAAAACCTTCCGCAAAACTATTTGCTATCAGGCCATCATCGAATGACCAAAACAAATGCTAAGCTTTAGCTATCTTACCACCCATAAACCTAGAATTTTCAATAACTCCTTTTCCTTATCTGCCTCCGAGCTCTAATAAACCCTTTACACAAATTACAGAACCTTGCTCACACTCGCCATCAGGACTACCAAGATACTCTTCCCTGCAACCAAAGATTCTTACACCGTGAAAGCTCCAAAGAGCGTCAAAGAAGCAGTTGCACCAAGTACTGCTTCAACAACAGACAAAACTCCAAAGGTAAAAGAAACCTTTGAAATAATATCTTTGCAGGTCTCTCCAATATTAGCCCTTGACAAAGAATATGAAAATTTTGAGGTAAAACATCTTGTTAAACCTCTATTTTCTAACAGAAATTATGTGGATACTGATAATACACTAAAAACAAGAAAATAGTTTGAGTTCATTCTTGTTAATACTGGTCCAATTGAAGTTGAACACAAACTTAATGAAAACTTTGAAGTGACCAAGAGGGTCATCCAAGATGGTTTTACCAATGGTGGAACTGTTTTGGCAGTAATAAACAAGTTCTGCCAAAAACCTTTGCTGAGAAAATAAATTTGTTTCGGGTAGATCAAGACATATCTTGTCTCCAAGAGAATATAAAACTATGTAAATATTTTATTCCAAAAAGTATTTCTTATATTAATAGTTGGACTTTCTGTATCGTAGAATTTGACAGGATCAAGTATTTGTCAAGAGAAGTCCTGATTAAAGGATGGTCTCCAGCTCCAAAAGAAGCTACAATCATCAACCAATCGATCTCTAGAAGATCTCCCCAGAAACCTTTATCTAAGAAAGAATTGAATATATGATTACAAAGGCCTTGTCAGACTTAGACTCTGAAGATAATGAACCGTCTATAATGAAGCTCCTTGAAGAAGTTTCGTCCTCTCAAAGTGACAATAATGGAGACATGTTAAAACCTAAAGTTTTGGCACAGTCTTATTTAGATCCATTTTATGATTTATCACTAGTTGAGGGTATTAAAATCCGTATTAAGTAGTGTTTCAGATAGAGGCCCAGAATAACTAGTGTTTCAGATAGAGGCCAATAGAGATAGAATTATCTAGAAAGAAAAGGAAGAGTCTCAAAGTGATGGAATTTCCTTTTGATTAAATTATTAAGTAGAATTTTTCAGGACCCACAAAGCATGGTCAACAAAGCATTATCAACAATTATGGCCGACAAAAATGGCAGACATAACCTTATCAAAAGATAAAGGTGAAGATGCTTTTCAAAAGAAAATAAAATACTTTGGTTTATCAAAAGCAGCGGACGGAAATTAACAGCCAATCAGAAGAAGAGCTTTTAGATTTCCCTTATCCTTTCATGTCTATTTAAGACTTCATACTTAAAGAAGAAATAGAAGAACGAAAAAACAACAAGGCACTTTGTAATTTTTCATCAATGTTTTTACTTCTCTCTATCTATAAATTCTTAAGCTTCCGCAATATATATATAAAAGTAACTTTTTATTTATCTCTATAACCTATCTTTATGATCCTGAATGTTTAATGATGACATTGCTACCAATATTGGGTTTTTTGATTCGGTGAATGAGAGATCAAGGCAGGGAGGATAGGACTAAGTCTGTTGCTCATTAGCTTAGATATGATCTTGCTAGTGAAGTTGGTCAAACTTATAGGCCTATACACAGTCATCTTGTTTGGATTGTTCACTTTAGGGAGAAGCACAATGCAAAAATGGGAGAAGTATTTAGGAATCATCTGTCCATTGAATAAGGCATGTACAACCCCCATTAGATCATTCTTGATAATATGCCAACACTTATGAAAGAAATACCCATTCATACAATCAGGGCTAGCTACAGAATTAGGATTCAGAAAAAAGACCACCTCTTTAACCTCATCCTTACTAGGAATATTTGTAAGCAGAATATTTTGATCTTAACTAATCATCATTGGAATACATTCAATAGTATGCTCATTGATAAGCTTTTCTTCACCAGTAAAGATTTCTTTTAAGTGTTCACAAGCTACATGAGCAATGTTGTCATCACCTTGTATCCAGTCTCCATTCTCACTAACAACTTTATGAATAAATAACTTCCTTCTTCTTCCCCTTATCACAGAATGGAAATATTTAGAGATAGTATCACCCTCTCTAAACCATTGAAGTTGTGTTTTCTATTTCAAAATAATGTCTTCCAACTTGAGAAACTTGATGTACTTTGCATTAATTTCATGGACGATACTTCTATTTGAGTCACTTTGGTTAGTTATGTAGTTTTCTTCAGCATTGTGTACTTGTTCCTCATACATCCTAACCTTTTGGAAAATATCACCAAATTCATTCTTAGACCAACCACTAAGAGTGTTTGACAACCTTTTTCATTTTTTGGTGTAATCTCCACGTACCTGTACCTGCCACTTCCTCTCCCAGCAGGTTTTTACCGTTTCCATGAAATGAGGGTTGTCCACCCAGCAGTTGAGAAATTTGAAATACTTGATGTGATCAGTAGATGTGGAAACCATTTTAATAAGAAGAGGACAGTGATAAGACCTAGTAGATGACAAATGAGTTATAGTGGTATGAGGCATCTTTCCAACCAAGAATCATTTACCATAGCCCTATCAAGCCTCTTCAAGATTCTGTGGTTAATACCTCCCTTGTTGGACCAAGTGAATTTCCGAACACTAAAACCAATGTCCAAAAGGCGTCAGGTTTCAATGACAGCAATAAAATCCATACTTTTCCTCATGTTATAAGGCACCCTCCAAGTTTTTCTTCTACAGACGTTATAACATTTAAATCACCAATCGTACACCAAGGGTTAATATTAAAAGTAGCTTGCTGAATCATTTTGTCCCAAAGAGGTCATTTGAGGTTATCTTTGCATTTATCATAGAAAAGGTACTAGTAATTTGATATTGGAATTCATTGTGTGTCATGTTGCAAGTTATTTATTGTTCATCTTCATCAAGAATATTAGATTCAATACATTGCTCCAAAAAACCCAAATTTTACCATTACAATTACTAGTAGTATATTCCATGTTTAATTGAGCCTTAAAGATTTGAACATGCACACTTTCAAAGAAAGGTTCCAAAATAGTGATAACAGATTGTTGGTAAAGCTTTCTGAGCATCTTGAGTCTCTCCAAAACCCCTTGGGTTGATCACCCTCACATTCAAAATGATTGTACTAATCATGGGAACATATAGAGGAAAAGAGTCTGGTGTTAGGTCTCCCAGAAGTGACCATCTTAATTTCATGGACGATACTTCTATTTGAGTCACTTTGGTTAGTGATGTAGTTTTCTTCAGCATTGTGTACTTGTTCCTCATACATCCTAACCTTTTGTAAAGTATCACAAAATTCATTCTTAGACCAACCACTAAGAGTGTTTGTCAACCTTTTCATTTTTTGGTTAAATCTCCACATACATGTACCTGCCACTTCCTTCTCCCAGCAGGTTTTTACTGTTTCCATGTATTTGAGGGTTTTCCAGCAAACAGTTGAGAAATCTGAAATACTTGATGTGATCAGTAGATTTGGAAATAATTTCCATAAGAAGAGGACATTGATAAGACCTAGTAGATGACAAATGAGTTATAGTGGTTTGAGGCAAGTTTTCCAACCAAGAATCATTTAGCATAGCCTTATCAAGCCTCTTCCAGATTCTGTTGTTAATACCTCTCTTGTTGGACCAAGTGAGTTTCTGACCACTAAAACCATTGTCCAAAAGGCCATAGGCTTCAATGAATGCATAAAATCCATACTTTTCCTCATGTTATAAGGAAGCCCTCCAAGTTTTTCCTCCACACAAGTTATAACATTGAAATCACCAACAGTACACCAATGGTTATTATTCAAAGTAGCTTCCTGAATCATTTTCTCCGAAAGAGGTCTTGTGAGGTGATCTTTGTGCTTCCTATTGAAAATCCTCCTCTAGGTCCAGAACATTATAAAGACTAATGTCCTTAATAAGAGCCTCACTAGTCATATTATCCTCATCAAGTTCATCTAGAGAATGGTTGTCCTCATCCAGCTCATCCTTAGAATTATCCACTGCATACTCATCAAAAAGTGTACTGTATTCATCTTACACTGTCTCTTGTCTGGTGGTTCAGCTGATGGTGGAGTCATATATTGAGCGTGGATAGAGAGGATATCCAATCCCTGATTATCATCCATCATAACAAACTTGTTGCATGATTCTTCCCTCTTTTCCTGTCCCTGATCACTGTCAATAGTTTGTATCTTATTCTGTCTCCTTTTAGCAGCATCCCTTTTCTGTTTACTTGTCCTGTTTTTGCTCTTAGGGTGCTTAGTGGAATAGAAGTAGCCACTTGTTTCCCTTTATCACTATTTTCCTCTTTTTCAGACTACTATTTTTCCTTATTATTTTCTGAATCTTGTATTCTGTTATCTCTGTTCTGACTTTGATGCTATTGTTTGTCCCTTTGTTGCTGCCTGTTTTTTGGACTATCAGAGGCTCTAAGGTCAGTCCTATGGTAAACCAACCCCTCATGGAGAACATGAGGCAAACACCCCCTATGGTAACCATATCCTGCAAGTTAGTGGTTTTCTCCTAACACCCCCATCAATACCTCCATCATCTTAACTAAAACCATCATCAATAATAGTAATGTTGGGGGAATGGGACTTGGGAGCATTGAGTCAATACCTGTGCTTGTGATTGTAATCTGCAGCAGCCTGCTGCTTTTGTTCCTTGTTTATGTTGTTTCTTTTTGTGCAAGCTGGGCTGTTATTATCCCCCTTTTTTTCTGATTTTGTTGTGTTACTTCTCCACGGGTGTGCTCCTCCACATTATTGTCTGTCCTTTGTTGTTCCTGTATTTCAAGGTTAGAGAAAATATTTTGAGTTGGGATACTAGTCATACTTGTTGTTTCCAGTTCCTGCTGATGGTTGTCTCTGATTTTTTATGTTTGTGGTTAAACTAATCTCCAAACAGACTTGGAGTTAGTAGTTTCCTGATTTTTATGTTGTTTCTTTCTTTGAGCATGCCACTGTTCTTCCTGCAACTCTACCTGCTGGTCTTGTTCATTTTGATTGAAGGTGGTTTTCCCATGTTGATGGCTTGTAAGTTGTTTCCTTGACTATTGTGGTTTTCCTCCTTGTTCAGCTGATTTTGTGTCTTTGCAGTTGCCTCATTTGTAATTTTTGTCTGTTCTTGAGCATGTTTATTTCCAGTCTGCTCCTTATTCTTTTTTCCAGATTCTAACTCCTTTATTTTTTTGAACTCATCCTCCCTCCTCTTAACTGTACATTCCTCTTCTATATGGCCTTGATGCTTGCAGTACAGTACAGACAATAATTAGAAATCCCCTCATATTCCACCTTTATCCATCTTTCTTTGTTAGGGTCTGAGCTTTTAAATCCCAGCCAAACATGAGAAGGTCTAGCTTTGGTATGATCCACTTGAACTTTAACTCTAGTAGTGCAACCTCTAGTCCTTTGGGAGGTTGGTGAGTCAAGGAAAAGTACCTTCCTAATAGATTCCAAAATAGTAGTCAATAAAACCTTATTGTAAAAGTGCTAAGGAAGTCCAGGAATAGCCACCCATATGGGAACAATGGGGGTTTCCTCCTCCGATGTAAAATCTGGGGTCCAAGATTGGATTCTCATCACTTCTCCCTCAATATTCATCCTAAGTTTTGTCCAAACAGTGTTGTAATCAAACTCATTGTCTAAGTCAATGTACACATGCCTAGAATTAAAGTGTGTGATCTTCACACTCCCGTATGTGGAGTTTAGAGGGTGAAGCTTTTCCTAACCAGCTCCATTTTAGGCATTTTATTCGTAAACTTGCCCACAAAAGTATATTTACAAACTTCCGCCAACTTCATATAATAATCATTTTCATCCATAGTACAATAGGAAAAACTTGTCTAATAGTATGTATTGGATCATTTAAAAAAATTGGGATTTCATTTTTTGTTTGGTTATATCTCAATCTAGAAGAAAATGATTTCACAACTGCATAGGGTGCTGGTTCTGAATTTTTCCCATTTTTCAGATGGTTGGTATTTTGACGTTGTTTTTGGCTATTAGAGTTTCTAGCAGCTGCCTGAACCACATTAGTGTCCTGCTTATTACTTCTATCAGATTGACGATTAGATTCATACTTGGAGTAGTTACTTGATAATTTTGGGAAGTTGTTGTGATATTCCACATTTGTTTTATTGGTTTGCTTTAATGGGATGCTTTCTCCTTGCTTATAAGTGTTCCTACCCTGATCTGTTTGCTTCCCATCCTTTCCTTGACCCTAATCTGAGCTATGCTTTCCTCCCTCAGCAGTCCCAGTCTGCTGCGATTCCTTGCCCGAGTGCTCTTGCCTTAGAATTCTCAAGTTTTTGTCTTGAGTGTTCTTGCCTTAGCATTTTTAACTTCCCATATTCTTTTCCTTTATCATCTTGTTTGGGTATGGTCTGTGAATTACCTTCATTCAAGTTTGGAGTTTGGTAAGAAGAATTACCTACAATGCTAAATGAAAAGTTAGATGATGTTGTTTCATTTTATACTGTTGTTGTATGCTTCCTTAACGTGTTCTTGGTATTGTCCTGCTGCTCAATGGAGTTTTCCCCGTGTTGAATTTATGTTCTTTATCCTTTTGATGTTGTTTCGATTGAACGGGAGACCTCAATAATGTTGTTTTGTCCAGCACTTCAATCAAGCATGGGGTTTTCCCCTTCACTTCCTTGTTTTCATATTGCGATTTGCACTTAGGAGCAGTAGCAGATGTTCAATTGTTGTTGTTGTTGATTTCTCCCTTAAGTTAGTTGGAAATATCAGTTAGATGGATGCTCTTGGACTTAGAGTCAGTCCCCTCCGACGAATCTCCAGGATTTCTGACATTTGGAGCTCTATTTTTGCCGGAAATCTCCATGCCGGCGATTTCACTGTCCATTTCACTTGAAATTTGATTGAGATGGACCTTATCTTTAGGATAACAAACCCCAATTGTTGAAAAATTATGAATTTGACTGGAAGACGATCGAATCAGGCTGCGCAACTCAGGCAATGCACTCGCGATTCTTTAGAAAGTCGCCTTTCGATTCTGATAAATTGCAGCGATGGAATTCGTTGATTTTTTACTATCTTGTAGATCTTGATGAGGGGAATCCATTTCCATAACTCTTTCTCCCCGATTCTAATTAGAATTTCCTAGGGAAATGATTACACGTTCTCTATCAAATTCCATTTCGTAAAATGCAGTATTAATTTGAGAATTCGGGGAGCGAAAATCTAGAGAGAGAAAAATCTTGAAAATGAGCTAACTTGGTATTTTGGGCATAGAGTTTTGGTTTTATGGTTTAGGGTTAGGGTTAGAATTAAGGTTTGGGTTATTGATAGGGTTAGGGTTTAGGGTTTTTATTAGGTTTTAGGTTTTGGGGTTTATGATTTTTTGCTTAGTGTTTTATGTTTGGTTATCTTATTTTGGACTTAGTTTTTTTGGACATAGGGTTTAGGGTTTAGGGTTTAAGGTTAGGTTTAGGGTGAGGGTGTAGGTTTTTTTATGTTTTATGGTTCAGGGGTTAGTATTTGAGGTTTAAAATCTATGGTTTAGTATTTAATGTTAAGTTTTTTTTTTTGGGGGGTGGGGGTCTTAGGGTTTTGGGTTTAGGGTTTAGGGTGAGGGTTAAGGTAAGAATAGGGTTAGGGTTAAGCTTTTGGGTTTTTATAGATTTTTGGGTTTAGGATTTAGGATTAGAGGTTTAATAGCAATGGTTCACTGTTTAATGTTTGGATTTTGGTTTTATGACTTAGGGTTTAGGGTTTATAACAAGTTAGGGTTAGGTTTAATGTTAGTATTAGGGTTAGGGTTCAGGTTGTTTTTAAGATTTTATGGTTCAGGGTTAAGGATTTGAGTTGTAATATCTATGATATAGTGTTTAATGTTAGTGTTTTCGTATTTTAGGCTTTGGGTTTAGGATTTAGGGTTAGGGTTAAGGATATGGTTAGGTTTAGGGTTCGTGTAAGGGATAGGTTTAGGGTTCATGCAAGTGATATTGTTAGGATTAGGATTTGGGTTTTTTTTAGGTTTTATGGGGTATAGGATATTTTAAAAAAATCTACGGTTTAGTGTTTGATATTTGGGTTTTCATATTTTGAGCTTAGGGTATCGGGTTAATGGTTTACCGTTAGTGTTAGGTTTAAGGTTAGGGTTAGGGGTTGGATTAGGGTTAGGTTTAGGGTATAGTTATTTTTTAGGTTTTAAGGTTTGTGGTTTTGGATTTGATTTTTAAAATCAATTGTTTAGTGTTTAATGTTTGGGTTTTCTTAAGTTTGACTTAGGATTTTTTTACGGTGTAGGGTTAGGGTTAGGCTTAAAGTTAGGATTCGGGTAAGGGTGTAGGTTCCTTTTAGGTTTTATGGTTTAGGGTTTAGCATTTGTGGTTTGAAATCTATGGTTTAGTCTTTAATGTTTGGGTTTTCGTACAATCGACTTAGGGTTTTTTTACGCAGTGTTTAGGGTTTAGGGTTAGGTTAAGTTTAGGGTTTGGTTGTAGGTTTTTTTTAGGGTTTATGGTTCAGGATTTAGCAATTGAGATTTAAAATCTATGGTTTAGTATTTAATGTTTCTGTTCTGTTATTTTGGACTAATGATTTTGGGTTAACTATTTATGGTTAGGTTTTTTTTTTTTTTTTAGGTTTTTGGCTTTAGGATTTAGGATTTGAGGTTTATTATTAATGGTTCAGTGTTTATTGTTTGGGTTTTTGTATATTGGTCTTTCGGTTTAGGGTTAGGTTTTAGGTTGTTTTTTTTTGTTTTATGATTTGGGGTTAAGGATTTGAGTTCTAGTATATAAGGTTTAGTGTTTAATGTTAGGGTTGAAGTATTTTCGGTATTGGGTTTAAGGTTTAGGATTTAGGGTTTAGGGTTAGGGTTAGGATTCATGTTAGTGATATTGTTAGGATTATGGTTTAGGTTTTGCTTTTGGGTTTTAGGTTTTGAGGTTTTGCATTTTTATGTTTAAAATCTATGGTTTAGTGTTTAATGTTTGGGTTTTGGTATTTTGAACTTTAATTTTTTTTTAGTTGAATTACCCTTGGAGGGGTAGGGGCTGAGCAACCCTCCTAGGCCATATCATTATTGACAAAAATAAAATAGGAGGGGGACATAAACCTAACCTCCAAACTAAGATTGTTTAGAGTCAACTTATAAAAAGTAAATCAACTCTAACCCTTAAACAAAAGATGAAACCAAAATACTAAGAACCTAAGGAGATGACTCCTCTAAATACAAAGTATCTAGGAAGAATAAACTAGGGTGACTCTCCCTTTACAAGAAAGCTTATAAACTAAACTAACCTATTCCAAGTAGCTATAATTTTAATTATTGCTAAGTTGAAAAGATATAAAACCTCAAGGAGACTAAAAAGTTCTCTTTGACTTCCTTCTTCTAAAGTTAGGCATCTCTAATAAGTCAAGTTGATTGTAGGCTTTTGCTTCTTTCGGTAGTTGGTGGCTGTTGAGATATACCTGAAGAGTGGCAATGCTGTGAGTATGTTTTTACAATGCATCTGCTACGCAATTTACTTCTCTGAATACATGAATGCATTTGAAGTTGTGTACTTGATTGATAAGATATTCCAGCCTTCCAAGTTGAGTGATGATACTCCATTTAGGGAATGCCTTCTTTAGGACCCATTGAACTACTAGTTGAGAATCTAATTTAAAAATTATGTTCCTGTATCCAAGCACAAGTTCCCAAGTTAAACGAAAGATGGCTCCCGCTATTTTTTAGCTTGGTTGTTTGTTCCTTCGTTAAGTGGTGTTACGAAAGCCATCACCACTTTGCTTTGTTTTTCTCTAAGGGTTCCCCCAGCCCCCAGCCTACCAGGGTTCATCAGTGCACTTCCATCAGTGTTCACTTTGAGCCACTGATCTACAGGTTTAAGCCACTTCACCATGCTCACTTTATGTCATGCACACAGTTTTCACTCTTTTGCATTAAGTCTGTCCACTTAGTCGGCCAGTTAAGTTGAGGAAATGCAGTGTTCAACATCGTGTAGTTGTCTTGTATATTGCATATTTAACTCTGCTGATGTTTGTTGCTTTACCTCCATACTTGCAGGCACACCTGTTCTTCCACAGATTTAGCAGATGAATATTGGCGTCGCTTCTAGCAGTAGTTTGTGGGCTGCATTACCAGGCTTTGCTGTCCACCATTGTTGTAGGAGCTGATGTAGTGAAGAGTTGTATGGCTGTAGGCCTGCACTACCTGTAAAAAAGTTCCATACCTTGGATGCAAATTTCCCTGAATTGAATGTGTGTTCTATGATGTCCATACCTGCTCTATCAAGACAACAAAAACAATGTGATGGCTCAACGCCAAAGTTAGTCAATCTTTCATTTGTAAGGAGTTTACCCCTTAGGTTTCTCCATACAAGAATAGAATATTTAAAGGGGAATGTTTTTATGCCATAGCATTGAGTTAAATTGATTCTTGGCTCTTTTGTTTCTGATTCCTTCCCAAGTGGAAGAACAACTAAAACTGCCATGATTATTGAGATTCCACACTGGTTGATCAGGTAGCTGCTGCTGTGGAGAGATCTCTGTTGCCAGGATGTAGGAGAATTGACTAGGAGGAGCCTGGTGTAATAGTTTGCTCCAACTCTACTTCCCCTCTTCCAAAAATTCATCCACAGTAGAATTATTAAATCTGTTGCTATTGGTGGTAAACTGAGCAAGTGGTCCACTGCCCAGCAATTATCCCACCAAAATGAATAGTTCACAGCTTGAAGCTTCTAATGGATGTGTTGCTCAACATGTCGTCTGTTCCTAAGCATCTGTTTCCAGGTCAGTGAATTTCCAGTATCCCCTTTTTTCCTTACTGTATTTGATCTTTGACAATTTTTGCTCTCAAAAATTCTCCCCACAGTGCTTGTTTTGTTCTAAAGATCCACCACTATTTGAATTGAAAGGATTTGCAAATAACTTGCAAGTTTCTCATTCCCACCCACCTTCATCATAAGGGTAACTTAGATTTTTCCATGAAGCCCAGGATACCCTTTCTATCATTTTTCCATCCTGAGAAAAAGTCATCTATAAGCCCTTGGATTTGCCTAAGTACTATATCAGGAGGTGTAAAGAACATGTTTTGTAAGAATTGCCTTGCCTCCATAGCTTAATTGTTTGGTCTACAAACGTGTAATCCTACAAAAAACCTTGTTAACAAGATCAGAGAAATAGATATTCCTAGTCCTACTAACAAATAAAGGGCACCCTAGTTAATAAATAGGTCCTATCTTTTGTTTGAAACCTGTCAGCTTCTTTGTTCTATCTCTAGTGCTATTAAAAGCATTATAGTGTAGCATAAAGTTGCATTTGTCTTCATTGATGAGTTGCCCAGAAGTATCTTTATACTCCTTTAAAGTTGCCTTAAGAATTTTTAGAGTCTTGCATCTTACAGATGTGAATAGAATAATGTCATCAGCAAAACTCAAATTATTCACTTGAGTCCCTCTCATTTCCATGAAGAAACCATGATAATTCGAATGGATGTGAAGCCTGGTTAGAGATCTTGATAGTACCTCAGCACCTAAAATAAATAGGGCCTCAGAAAGTGGATCACCTTGCTTGAGACCTCTGGAGGAGTGAAAGAAACCATATCACTTGCCATTGACAATGATTGAGTACCAATTATTAGCCAGTATTTTCCACACAATATGAATAAATACCTCAGCAAATCCCATTTTCCTCAGCACCAGACAAATATAAGACAAAAAGACTCTATTATAAGCTTTTGCCATGTCTAGTTTAATGATGACATTGCTACCAATTTTGGGTTTTTTTATTTGGTGAATGATTTCCTAAGCAAGCAATGTTCTTTGAAATACTTCTACATTTAACAAACCCAGATTGGTTAGTAGAGATTTAAGTAGGGAGGATAGGGCTTAGTCTGTTGCTCATTATCATAGAAATGATCTTGCTAGTGAAGTTACTCACACTTATAGGCCTAAACTCAGTCATCTTGTTAGGATTAATCACTTTAGGGAGCAACACAATACAAGAATAGGAGAAGTATTTAGGAATCATTTGTCCACTGAAAAAGGCCTATGCAACTCCCATTACATCATTCTTGATAATATGCAAACATTTTTTTAAAGAAGTACCCATTCATACCATCAAGACCAGCTGCTGAATTAGGATTTATAGCGAAAACCACCTCTTTAAGTTCATCCATACTTGGAACACGTATTTTGGTCTTTATTAATCATTCTTGCAATGCATTCCAAGGTATGATCATTGATAAGCTTTTCTTCACCGTTAAAGATTTCTTTGAAGTGCTCACAAGCTACCTGAGCAATTTTTTCATCACCTTGTATCCAGTCTCCATCCGCCATTCCATCTATATTCCATTTTGTAATTCCCGTTCCATCTTACATTCCTTAAGGGTTCATATATTGTTTTTTTAAAAAAATTGAACATTGAAAAAAGAGCATCTACGATAAACGTTTTTGGAAAAGTGGAGCCTATCCTGAACTACGCAGATTTTTCTGCCCTGAGTTATTTTGAGTTTCGAGAGCTTGTCATTTAATCCTTTCAAGGATCTTGGGAGAGTTATTGAATTCATTAGAAGGTTTAGCAAAAGCTACAAGAGAGAATTCATGGATTTTGAAAATGGGACAGGTTTCTAAGTTAAAACCATTTTTGAAGAACTGGGTTTATTACCAACCTGAATCGTACCGCTGTAATTATAACTGGAGTCTTCTATCTGTTTAAAAGTAAATGAAGAACTTTGATAGTATAATTATTTTGTTTTAAGACTTTGTTGATATCTACAACAATTATAGGGTTGTTGTCCCTTTCTGAATGCTTTTTGAAAGGAACACCTTTCAAGACTTCTTTTATTTAAGGAATGTGAATATCTTCAGGAGGAGGAGTTATACTTTCGACAACCTTATCTTTGGTATGCCACTTGTTTATCAAAACTTGAAGTGATGAATTTGTTTCATAAATTTGGCCGGAACATTCAAACCATTTGAAGAATTCAATTTCAGTTTTGAATCTCTTCATGTCTTTGAACCATTTGTCTTTGAATAAGATTCTCTGATCTTTTGTATATGTGTCAACATACCAAGCCTTTTAAAGAGCACGCTTGGGGTTGTTCCACCACTTGCGGATTTTCTTTTTATCTGGAGTAAAATTCCCCGTGGATTTGATAACACCAACTGTGTCCTTTTTTCCATGGGAAGAAGGTCTCATGTCACTGGGAGAAGGACTCCTTGAGTTGATTCATAATAAACTTTAGGAATAGTGTTGGTAAAATCCAAACCCTGAAATTTACTCTATTCTAAAGCATCAAAAATTTCATCATCTTCTTGGTTTTTTGAAGAAGACGGTCAAACCGAAGACATTCTTCGACTTAAAGAGACTTGGTTTAAAGAGTTTGATCTTAAAAACATAAGGTAAATAGATCCGTCTGTAAACTGGGCAACACTTTCTAGCGAAGACCTAGAAGGTTGAATGGGAAGGGGTTCAGTAATAGATTAAAATTTCTAGTCATTATTGGAAAGAATCTCATCCTATTTAAGCAAACGAGGAACAAAGGTAGTACCGTGCTCTTGGTTTGCTTCCATGAGCATGGTGACTTGTTTAGCACTAGAGTTAAGAGACTTTGGGGCTATTGTAGTCTTCATTAGCTTGTAATATACCCTGATATTACAACTATTTCTCTAGTGTCAATTTTATTATTCATATTCTTTGTTTTAACGTTAAGCGTTAAGGTATCTATGAGATTAGGGTCGTCGATGTCAACCACGAAATTTGGATAACAATTAAAATAGACTGGTCCATTAGCTAGATTACTTTCAACGCTACCTATCAAAGAGACATCAAAATTGAGAAGTCTAGCATCACGAAGAATTAAACAAATAAAAATATTCAGACATTTACGAAAAGAGGTTTTACAGCAACTTGGATTAAACCAATATGGAGGAATTCAAAATCCTTCTTATATTTATCAATATCGGCAACAACTAGCAGTTTTATAGTATCTAAAGAATTGTTTATAACAGAGGTTGACTCACAAGTCTTGATATTGTAATTCTTAAACAAATTAGAATTACCTCTTTGGTAAATCTTTTGAAAAGGTTCTTTGGGAATAGACCACTTTTGCAATCTTTTTTTTCTTTAAAGATAGAAATATTAATGTTATTAACAATATGATTATTCACAATTCTACAAATATTGTCATTAGGCTAGAGACAAGTCACTTATTACCATCAAGAGAAGATAATATTAACAGAGATTAATCAGTTGATGTGAACATGAATATTGGTAAAACAAATTAATTGAACTCTAGAAAAGATCGTTAGATTCATCTAAGAATTAAATGTGATGTAAACAATTAAATTGGCCTTGGATATTACTCATTCTGTGGCAAGTCATGTTGCAGGATAGAACACCAAAAGATATTTTTCCTACCCTTTAGGCCTTACGGACTTATAGCGATCTAGTTTCAGGCTTACCAAGTCCTTAAGCCGGAGATTATTCGGCATACTCAGACTTATGCAGAGAAGAAATCTTAGCCTTTACCTTGTTTTAATCATAGTTAATAACAAGATGAAAATAATAATCACTAAGTCAAAATTTTATAATTTGTTTTAACCAACATTAATAGAAACATAAGCAGTATAGTAACTAAGTTAACATTATTTTATCTAGATACAATCATATGACTTCTAACTGCCCATACAACAACACAATTAGTTATGCTAATGGCGTTAATCTTTATACCTTAGCACCTAAAATAAATATGGCCAGAGAAAGTGGATCACCTTGCTTGAGACCTCTGGAGGAGTGAAAGAAACCATATCTCTTACCATTGACAATGATTGAGTACCATCAACTATTAGCCATTATTTTCCACGTCATATCAATAATAACTTAGCAAATCCCATTTTCCTCAGCACCTGACATTTAATTTATGACCAAAAGACCCTATCATAAGCTTTTGTCATGTCTAGTTTAATGATGACATTGCTACCAATATTGGATTTTTTGATTTGGTGAATGATTTCCTGAGAAAGAAAGATGTTCTTAGCAATACTTCTATCTTTAACAAACCCAGATTGGTTAGTAGAGAGTTAAAGCAGGGAGGATAGGTCTAAGTATGTTTCTCATTAGCTGAGAAATGATCTTGCTAGTGATGTTACTCCGACTTATAGGCCTATACTCAGTCATCTTGTTAGGATTATTCCCTTTGGGGAGAAGCACAATACAAGAATGGGAGAAGTATTTACGAATGATCTGTCCACTGAAAAAGGCCTGCACAACTCCCATTAGATCATTCTTCATAATATGCCAACATTTTTGAAAGAAGTACCCATTCATACCATCAGGACCTACTGCAAAATTAGGATTCATAGAGAAAACCACCTGTTTAAGTTCTTCCATACTAGGAACACTGGTAAGCTGGGCATTTTGGTCTTGATTAATCATCCTTGTAATGCATTCCAAGGTATGCTCATTGTTAAGCTTTTCTTCACCAGTAAAGATTTCTTTGAAGTGCTCACAAGCTACCTGAGCAATGTTGTCATCACCTTGTATCCAGTCTCCATTTTAATTGAGAACTTTATGAATAAATAAGGTTCTTCTACTTACTCTTATCACAGAATGGAAGTATTTAGAGTTAGTATCACCCTCGTTAAACCATTGAAGCTGTGTTTTTTGTACAATTTTGTCTTCCATCTTGAGAAATTTGATGTACTTTGTATTACTTTCATGGAGGATGCTTTTATTTGAGTGACTTTGGTTAGTGATGTAGTTTTCTTCCGCATTGTGCACTTGTTCCTCATACCTCCTAACCTTTTGTAAAATATCACCAAATTCTATCTTAGACCAACCACTAAGAGTGTTTGACAGCCTTTTAATTTTCTGGTGACATCTCCACATACCTGTACCTGCTACTTCGTTGTCCTAGTAGGTTTTTAGTGTTTCCATGAATTGAGGGTTGTCCACCCAACAATTGAGATATCTGAAATACTTGATGAGATCAGTAGATGTGGAAACCATTTCCATAAGAAGAGGGCAGTGATCAGACCTAGTAGATGACTAGTGAGTTATAGTGGTTTGAAGCATCTTTTTCAACCAAGAATCATTTACCATAGCCCTGCCAAGTCTCTTCCTAATCTTGTGATTAATGCCTCGCTTGTTGGACAAAGTGAATTTTTTACCATTAAAACCAATGTCCAAAAAGCCACAGGCTTCAATAACAGCAATAAAATCCATACTTTTCCTCATGTTATAAGGCACCCCTCCATGTTTTTCCTCCACAGAGGTTATACATTGAATTTACCAACAACACACCAAGGGTTATCATTCAAGTAGCTTGCTGAATTGTTTTGTCCCAAAGAGTTCTTTTGAGGTTATATTTTCATTTAGCATAGACGAAGGTACTAGTAAATTGATATTGTAATTCATTGTGTTTCATGTTTCAAGTGATTTGCTGTTAATCTTCATTAAGAATATTACAGTCAATATCACTGCTCCAGAAAACTCGAATCTTACCATTACAATTACTAGTAGCATTTTCCATGCTTAATTGGACCTTAAAGCTTTGAACATGCACACTATCAGAGAAAGGTTCCAAAATAGTGATAACAAATAAATGGTGGAGCTTCTTGAGCATCTTGAGTCTCTCCAATACTCCTTGAGTGTTGATCCCTCTCACATTCCATATGTTTGTACTAATCAGTGGGAAGATCTAGAGTAAAAGAACCTAGTATTAGGTCTTCCAGCAGTGACAATATTAACATCTTGTTTTTTGAAGTGGAATTTGTCATGTTGAAAACCCCTTGGAGATAGCCCCTGACTTTGAGTTACTTGTTGGGTTTCATTCTCTAGTATCTGATCATTATAAGGAATAAAAGCCTTAATAAGGGCTTCACTAGTCTCATCTTCATCATCAGTCTCTTCTAGATATTGATTATCCCCATCAAGTTCATCTTCAGAATTATCCACAGCATATTCATCCCATGTAGGCATTGTATTAAATTTACACTTTTGTTGTCTCTTATAAGGAGGATATGCTGTTGGAAGAGTCATATAATAAGCCTGTAAGGGAAGAATATCCAACCCATGGTTAGAATGCACCATGATTAATTTGTTACATGATTTTTCCCTTATTTCCTGTTCCTGTTCACTGTCCTTGTCTTGCTACATGTTCTGCCTCCTTTTTGCAGCACCTCTTTTTGTTTGCTAAGCTTATTCTTACTCTTAGCTGTGCTGTCAGGAGTATGTGTATCACTTTTTCCCCTTTATCTTTATCATTCCTTTTTTCAGATTGTTGTTTCTCTTTATTTTCCTTGGCAATCTGTTTGTTGGTGTCTCTGTTCTGCACTGCTGCTGAATTTGTTGTTGTTACCCTTGTTGTTGTCTGTTATTAGTTCAATTAAAGGCTCTATGGTATGTTCTAGGGTGATAATCCAACCCCTCATGCATAACATGAGGCAAATTCCCCCCTTTTGTAACCCTATCCTGCAAATTGTGGCTATCTCCAGACACCCCCCATCCATACCTCCAAAAACTTCTTCAGTATAACCAGCATCAATATTAATAATATTGGGGGTTTCGGGACTTGGGAGCATTGAGTCAATACATGTGCTCTTGTACTTGTTTGCTGTAGTAGCTTGTTGGTTTTGTACATTATGAATGCTGAGGTTGTTCCTTACAGTTGAGCCCTTAGCAGTCCCATTTTTTGGTTGGTGTGCCTGCTATGCTTCTTGCCTGGACTTTCCTTCTCATGTTTGATTTACCTCCTGCTATTCTGCATATCAAGGTTAGCAAAAATATTTTGAGTCTGAAATTTAGTTATACCTGTTGTTTCCTGCTGCTACTGCTTCTTTGTTTTGGCGGTAAGACAGGTCTCCAAACTACCTTGGAGGTGATTTGATCTTGATTTTTTTGTTGCCTCTTTTTTTGTGTATGCCATTGTTCCCCTTGTTGATTCCTTGATTGACTGTGTATAGTAGCCTGCTTGAGTTCTTCCTTTTGACTTATATTATATTGATTTTGAGTTCTTGCAATGAACTCAGAGTTACTTGTGTCCTGTACTTCAATCTTGAACTGACCCCCCTATTCATGATCTTCCTTGGATTTTCTTTCAGTTTCCCGTTCCTTCTATTTCTTGATTTCTTCATCCCTCCTCTTAATTGTACACTCCTTTTCCATATGCCCCTGATTCTTACAGTACATGAAGTTCAACTTTTAACCACCTTCCTTTATTGGGGTTAGAGTTTTTGCAACCCAACCAAACAAAGGAAGGTCTAGTTTTGGTAAGATCCACTTAAACTTTGACTCTATGTGTGCTACCTCCAGTTCTTTGAGAGGATGGTGAGTCTAAGAATAACACCTTCCCAATTGAACTAAGAATAGTTGTTAACAACACTTTGTTATAGCAATGCCAAGGCAAACCTGGGATAGCAACCCAAATTGGCACAATGGGAGTCTCCTCTTCAGGGGTGAAATCAGGAGTCCATGTCTGTATCCTCATTACTTGGCCTTCAATGTTCATCCTAAGATTTGTCCAAACAGTTTGGATATCAAACTCATAGTCAAGGTCAATGTAAACATTCATAGAGTTTGTGATTTTCAAACTCCCTGTGAGTTGAGTTTGGAGTATGAAACTTTTCCTAACTAACTCCATTTTAGGCATTGTATTAGTAAATTTGCCCACCAGTGTGTACTTAAACACCTCAACCAACTTTACATAGTAATCATCCTCCTCAAGAAGCACAGTCGGGAATCATTGCCTAGTTGTATGTATAGGATCATTCAAAACTATAGGGATTTCATTCATAGCTTGGTTATACCTTAACCATGCAGCAAATGATTGCACAACAGTATAAAAGACGACTAAAATATTTTATAAAGCTTTGAATTATTGCTAGAATTTTGACTATGCAGCTGATTATTTATATGTGCCCTGACCTTCATTATTGCCTTGCTTAGTAATTTTGTCAATTTGAGTGAAAACATATACCTTGTGTAGTTATTAGAGATCTTGGGGAACTTTCTTTGGTAATCCATTTGAGCTTGATTGGTTGGATTTGATGGATTAGTTCCACCCTGTACCTTAGCCTGTTCTTTTTGCCTTCCCTCTTTCCTTGACTCTGTTCAGTGGCCTGTTTGGCTAATTCAAACTTATTTTGTGCATTATTCCCAATCTGCACTTCCATGTCTGATTGCTTAACTTTTTGACTTGAAGGCTCCTGGCTTTGTAGTTGACTATTAGCAGCTTCCCCACCTTCGTCATTTTTGTTTCTTGTACCTTGTGAATTACCATTCAAACTCTATTTTGATCTTGGGGTTTCGGGTTAATGGGTTAGGGTTAATTTTAGGGTTAGGGTTAAGGAATAGGTCTTATTAGGTTTTTAGGTTTGTGGTTAAGGATTTGAGGTTTAAAATCTATTGTTTAGTGTTTAATGTTTCGATTTTCGTAATATGGACTTAGGGTTTAGGGTTAAAGATTTACGATTAGGGTTAGAGTTACGATTAAAGTTAGGGTGTAAACTTTTTTAGGTTTTATGGTTCATGTTTTAGCAATTGAGGTTTAAAACATACAGTTTAGTACTTGATGTTTGGGTTTTCATATTTTGGGCTTATGAATTTAGGTTTTATTGTTTAGGATTAGGGTGAGGGTTAGGTTTTTTTTTTTGTTTTTAGGTATAGGGTTTATGATTGAGGTTTAACGTCAATGGTTTTGTGTTTGATGTTTTGGTTTTGGTATTTACGTCTTGGGGGTTTAGGGTTTATGGTAGGATTAGTTTTGTTTAGGGTAGTGTTTAGTTTTTTTTAGGTATTAGGTTTTGGGGTTAGGAAATCTTAGGGTTTGGTATTTTGGACTTTTGGTTTAGGGTTTAGGGTTAGGGTTTAGGGTTTAGGTTAGGGTTCGTTGTTAGGGCAGGTTTAGGGTGTTTGTGGTTTAGGGTTTAGGTTTTGTTTTGTTTAAAATCTATGGTTTAGTGTTTAATGTTCAGATTTTGTTATTTTGGGCTTGGGGGTTTTGGGTTAAATGCTCTTAGGGTTAGGGTTAGGTTCGATTTTTCTTTTAAGTCTTTTTAAGGTTTTAGGTTTATGGTTTAGGATTAGAAGTTTAAAATATATTGTTTTTATTTTTAATGTTTGGGTTTTTGTATTTTTGACTTAGTGTTTTTTTTACATAGGTTAGGGTTCACGTATACAGTTAGGGTTAGGATTAAGGTCAGGGTGTTGGTTTTTTAGCTTTTACGTTCACGGTTAGCATTTGAGGTTTAAAATCAATGGTTTAATATTTAATATTTGGGTTTTGGTATTTTGGGCTTAGGGTTTTGGTTTTATGGTTTAGGGTTAGGGTTAGCATTAAGGTTAGGTTTATGTTTAGGGTTAGGGTTAGCATTAACTTTAGTGTATTGTTAGGGTTAATGTTTTGGGATTTTTTAGGTTTTTGTTTTTAGGGTTTAGGATTTGAGGTTTAATATCAATGGTTAGTCTTTAATGTTTGGATTTTGGTATTTTGAACTTGAGGTTAGGGGTATGGTAGGTTAGGGTTGGTTAAGGTTAGGGTAAGGGTTTAGGTTATTTTTTAGGTTTTTGGGGTTAAGGATTTGAGTAGTAATATTTATTGTTTAGTGTTTAATGTTAGGGTTTTGGTATTTTGGGCTTTGGGTTTAGGTTTTAAGATTTAGGGTTAGGCTTAAGGATAAAGTTAGGTTAGGGTTTGTGGTAGGGATAGGTTTAGGTTTAGGGTTTAGGGTTCTTTTAGAATTTTTCGATTTGTGGTTTAGGATTTTTGGATTAAATTCTATGGCTTAGTGTTTAATGTTTGGTGTTGGTATTTTGGTCTTGGGCTTTCAGGTTAATAGTTTAGGGTTAGGGTTAGGGTTAAGATTAGGGTTAGTGTTTAGATTAGGTTAGGGTAGGTTTAGGCTTTTTATGTTTAGGATTTGTGGTTTAGGATTTGAGGTTAAAATCATTTTTTTTAGTGTTTAATGTTTGGGTTTTTGTATTTTGGACATAGAGTTTTATTGGACTTGGGAATTAGGGTTAGGGTTAGGATAAGGATTAGGGTGTATTTTTTTTAATGTTTGATTTTTTTTTTTTAAGAACGACCCTTGTAGTGGGTCAGGGGCTTAGCAACACCCCCAGGCCTTATCGATTTTTTTTATTTAGGATTTAGGGTTTAGGGGTAGGTTAGGGTTAGGGTTAGGATTAGTGTTAGGGTGTAGTTTTTTAGGATTTATGGTTCAAGGTTTAACATTTGAGATTTAAAATCTATGGTTTAGTATTTAATGTTTGAGTTTTCGTATTTTGGCTTAAGGTTTTGGGATATGTATAGCGTTAAGGTTAGGGTTAGAGTTTTTTGGTTTCATACGTTTTTGGGTTTAGTGTTGTTGAATGTTTTTATTCTTGCACATTAGGTTATATGTATAGTTTTATGGTAAGGTTAGGGTTAGGGTTAATGTTGGGGTTAGGGTTAGGGTTTAGGATGTATTTATGTTTTAGGGTTTGGGGTTAAGGATTTGAGTTTTAACATATATGGTTTAGTTGTTTAATGTTAATGTTTAGTATTTTGGGCTTTGGGTTTTAAGGGCTTAGGGTAGGTTTAATGATAGGGTTAGGGTTAAGGTTATGTTAGGATAAGTGTTAGGGTTAGGGTTATGATTTTGGGTTTTTTCTGAGTTTTAGGTTTGGGTACTAGAATTTTTTGTTTTTTATCTATGTTTAGTTTTTAATGTTTGGGTTTGGTATTTTGGACATAGGGTTTAGAATTTAGGGTTTGAAGTTAGGGTTAGGGTTAGGATAAGGGTTAGTGTGTAGGTTGTTTTTCGGTTTATGATTGAGGGTTTAGCATTTGAGGTTTAAAACGTATGGTTTAGTATTTAATGTTTGTTTTTATATTTTGGGCTTAGGGTTTTAGGTTTATGGTTATGGTTAGGGTTAGGGTTTATTTTGTTAAAAGAACGACCCTTGTGGTGTGTCAAGGGCTGAGCAACACCCCAAGGGTTATCATTTATTAACATCAAAAGTACATAGAGGGGGGCATAGACCTTACGTGTGATCCTAAGGTGGGTTATGAGTTAATCCACCTACTAAGGTTATTCAACTCAACCCTATAACACCATGTTATTTGAAAAAGAAACTAAGCACCTATGGAGGACTCCTCCTTAATACATAGATTACTAGAATACATAGTCATTAAAAATAGTATGTTTCTAAAAGAACCTTACTCTTATACATCCTGTAAACATAAAAATAACTTTAATTTTAACAGAACAACATGATTAAAGACCTCTACTTCAAGCTCTAGTAAGAGGCCTTCTAGTATTCCCAGAACTTGTATTATGTCTTGTCGTCCTCCTTCCTCTTGGTGACAACCCTTGTTTATCTCAAATATCTTTAACATATTCTTCATATTCAATGTGGGAAGTGGATTTAACTTCATCTTCATCTTCAATACTGTGAAAGGATCTAATATCTTCATCATACTCATCCTCGGAAGCTATATGACTATATTCATCCTTTTCTTCACCTCTTTGTTGTAGTCCTTGCTGTTCCTCCCCTTGTCATTTTGTTAGAGCATTTATTCTTTTTTTACTCACCCTATTCATGGATTTGTTGTTACAGTCCTGAGGTGAATTTGCTTCCTTTTCATGTTAATTTTTCTTATGATACTTCCGACGGAGACTGTGCTGGAGCTTTCTCCTCGTCATATTGATGGGCTGGAGATTAACTGCTACTACTATCCTTCTTGATAAATCAACCCTTTTTTTAAATTCCTTCCCTTGCAACTCAGATTCTATGTTCTCCTCTATTTCCATATTTTCACTTCATTCCACATCTACACAAATTCTATTAATCTCACATAAAATAGGAGTGTGTTGTGATTGATAGGATTGTGAAATCATACCTTGTTGCATGACCTACATGGTCTGTTTGTTAAAGAAAAAAAGTTGCGTAATCCTCATCGTGTATCTCTGTTTAAGCTATTGTATTTTGTTCTTGCTTATCTAATTCAATAAAATTGTTAGATGTAGGACCATTAATTTGCATACCTGTTTGTACTGGTTGTTGTGCATCTTGTTAGTATTCTGTTGTAGATTCTTAACCTTCCAAACAGTCTTTGAAAGGACATGCTCTTACTGTGTAGTTAGTTTTGTTTTTTGCTTCTGCCATTTATCATCTTGATCAACAAATTCTGGAACCTGTTGCATTTGTTTTGTGTTATCTGCAGGGTGTTTACCCTGCATTATTTCACCTACTGCATGATCCTTGTCATTAAGTTATGTATTGGCTTTCCTTTATTGCCCTTCTTCAAATTCATTTTTTAATAGAATTCCTCATCTCTTGCTTTAATTGTTTAGTCCTTGAGAATGTGGCCTTGATTTTTACAATATGGACAATAGTCAGGTAAGTTCTCTTTAATAACAGATAGTATTAAATAATAGTATTAAATAATATTAGTATTTACTCTGTACTAATCCTAGTCCTATTAGGATTAGTACTCCTTAATCCTAGTCCTATTAGGATTAGTACTCCTTCCTATATCTCCTATATATATCTCCCATGTATTCCCTTATTAGGTTAACACTTCAATACAATCAATATTCCTTCATGGTATCAAGATCCAGAAAACCTAGACCTTCTTTTCTCTAGGTTTTTTTTTCTCCCTCTTTAGGGCACCGATCGTTCCCTCTCTTCTCTTGGGCGGCGGCAGCCATGACAACCAAGGTGGATCCTCTCGATTCACTTCCTTCTGGCGTTAAACTCCTTCTCAAGCATCTTCATGCCCTGATTCCCAAAAAATTATCAGACATAAATTACCCTACATGGAAAATCACCGTTCTTACAGCCCTTGAGGCAAATTACCTTCTCAAATACGTCGATGGAAGCAGAGAACCGCCGCCGGCAGTCATCACCGCCATGGACAAATCAGAAAAAAAAAATCCGGCCCATGCCGCCTGGAAAGGTGTGGATGGCCAGATCTGATCATATTTGATTGCGGTCATCTCTCCCACGGTTCAGAAACATGTCCGATCCTACACAACTGCTTCAGCCTAGTGGACAGCCCTCGCAACACGCTATGCATCAATTTCCCAAAGGCACGAAAACTATGGCGGAGTATTTAGACGAGCTCTCCACCATCATCACAGCCCTCGACACCGTGAACGAAATCATTCCCGAAAAAGATCTCGTCATGTGCATCGTTCGGGGGCTCCCATCAGCTTACTCCTCCATTAAGCAACCGGTTCGCATCAGTCCAACGCCCGTTGACCTGGCTACTCTCTCCTCGTGGCTAAAAGGTGAAGAAATCAACGTGGATCTGGAGAGCAAACTTCTTCTCTGAGAAGACGTTGTTATGGAGCCGGCCACCGCCCTCACTGCAAGCCAGAACTATCGCGGGGGCGTGGTGGCGGCCGACAGTGGAGCCGCGGCGGCTACGGCAGAAATAGCGGAGGCCGCGGGCGCATCATTCGGCAGGGCAGTCGTCCGCCGTACGACGGTCAGCAGCACAAATTTGTTGTCCCTTATCTGGTGGTTCCGAAGATGGTGGATTCATATATTGTGCTCGAAGAGGGAGGATATCAAATCCATGATTATCATCAATCATAACAAATTTGTTGCATGATTCCTCCCTCTTTTAAAGTCCCTGATCACTGTCATTGGTTAGCATCCCTCTTCTATTTGTTGGGATTTTTTTTGATCTTGGGTGTGCTTTCCGGAGTACAACTAACAACCCGTTCCCTTTTATCTTTATTTCATTCTTTTTCAGATTGTTTTTTTCCTTATTGTTGCCAGAATCTTGTTCCCTATTATATTAGCTTTGTATTTGCTATTTTTTGTGTTGTTTCTCCCCTTGTTGCTACCTGTTTCTAGAATTATCAAGGGCTCTAGAACCAGTGCTATGGTCAACCAACCCCTCATTCAGAACATGAGGAAAACTCCCCTCTTTGGTAATCCCATCCTGAAAGTTAGTAATTTTCTCCTGACACCCCCAAACCATACCTCCAATAACTTTTTCAAAAATACCATCATCAACATTAATAATATTGGGCAAAATGTGACTTGGGAGCATTGAGTCAATACCTGTGCTCTTGTGATTGTATGTTGCAGCACTCTGCTGCATTTGTTCATTGTTTATGTTGTTTTTTTTTTGGCAGGTGAGCTGTTAGTAGCTCCTTTTTTTTATTGATTTTGTTGTGTTGCTAGTCCACTGATGTGCTCCTTCTCTCTATTGTTTGTCCCCTTATGTTCATGCATTCCAGGGTTGGAGAAAATATTATTAGTTGGTATATTAGTCATACATGCTGTTTCTTGTTCTTGTTGTTGGTTGTCCCTGCTTCTTTGTGTTTGTGGTGAAACTGGTTTCCATACAGACTTGGAGTTAGTTGCCTCCTGATTTTTGTGCTGCCTCTTTTTTTGGGTCTGCCATTGTTCATGCTGTAACTCTACTTGCTGCTCCTGTTCATACTGTTTGAAGGTGTTTTTTTCTTGTTGATGGCTTGTAAGTTGCTTCCTTTCTTAAGTTTGGTTTTCTTCCTTGTTCTGCTGATTTTGTGTCTTTGCTACAGCTCATTTGTACTTCTTTCTTGTTCTTGTGAATTTTTATTTGCTCATGGTCTTTGCTCTTTTTCCCATCTTCTAGTTCCTTCCTTTTCTTGAACTCATCATCCCTCATTTTTATTGTATATTCTTCATCCATATGACCTTGATGTTCACAATACAAGGAATAGCACCTTCCCAATAGACTCCAATATAGTAGTCAGCAATACCTTATTGTAACAATGCTAAGGTATGCCAGGAATAGCCACCCTTTGTTCAAATTTTCTTCATCAGATTAAAGCCACACATGCAGGTCTTTCTTTTGTAAGACCAAGTCGGATTCTAAATCTTGTCATGTTTCCCCTTGTCTTATTAACAGTAGAATTATCTAAGTATAAAACCTTACCAATAGAAGATAGCATAGCAGTAAGTATATCCTTATAATAGATATGTCATGGGAGTTCCGGAGTACCTATCCAAATTCCTTATAATTGAAATGCCATGGGAGTTCAAAAGGTCCTATCCGAACTAGAACAATAGGTGTTTTGTGTATTGGTTTAAAGGTAGGTGTCCAAGTTTGAATACGCATAGGTTGTCCCTCAATAACCATTCTTTGTTTAGTCCAACCTTTTACAAAGTCTAATTCACTATCCAAATCAATGAAGACATGTCTCGCATTGAAATGGGCAATTTTAACTCTACTTGATAGCTGCGCTTGGTTGATAAAAATCTGTCTAATTAGTTTAACTTTAGGCATTGCATAACTAAACTTAACAACTAGAGTATACTTACACCTATCAGAACATTTAACCAAGAAATTTACAGCACTAAATATAATAGATGGTCTACCTTGCTTCGTAGTAATCTTAGGTGTCTCAAACATTATCAGAGTAGCAGTTTTAGCCAGATTATATTTAAATCTAGTTGCATACGTTTTTATAATCGTATAGAGAGCTGGTTCTTGATCTTCCCCTTTTTTGGGTAAGTGTTGACTACTTTGATTATTGGACATTCTAACAGGAACTAGATTCTTGAACCCTGCTTATTCTGAGTATTTTGCCTAGTAAAATTGTTTGAAATTTAAGGGAATTAAGTAAGATTTTTATGCTAATTACCACCCCCATTCCCACCTTGTACTTGGCATGTTCGTGCTTTAATCCCTATTCTTTCAGTTTATCAACAACAACAGCAGGCTTAGAAGCAGCACACATATTAACATTATCAACAACAACTAGACAAACATTCTCTTTTTCTATACAATGCACACTAGTAACAAAGGAGCCCTGCTAGTTGAAACAATCTTACCTGTGTGTACTCATTCATAATTAGTACTCGCAGCCATATTTTTATAGCATTGTATGATCAATTAATTACCTTGTATCATTGCACCAGTCCCTTGAACTTGCCTAGCATCTTCAACAAGGTTCTTTCGACATTTTTGTGAACTTGCTTCTTGAATTTGAATGTTAATAAAAGTATGTTGTCGTAGATTAGGATTTCAAAATATTACCTCTGATTTAACACCTACAGCTCTTGGATTCGCTTCTTGATATTCCTCCTCTTCGATTTTGATCAGAGTTCCTCCTTTACCACCAATTGATCTTTATAGCTGGGCGATTACGACTCCTATTTGCTGTAAATTTTCAATATATCGATTGCCTTGAAAAGGAGAATAATACCCAATATTTGGATCCACATTTACACCACCATACATCATTCTAAAAATAGATCACTCATCTAGCGAATTGCGATCTCCAATCTTTAGACCACCTACAAACTCAATTGATATTTTGACCTGTTTCTTGATAGTTTTCTTTCTTCCATATATTTAATAACAAGCAAACTAAAATTCTCCATTTCCATGACTCGTCTTTCCCATTCTAATTACTCTAAGGAAATTGCAATATGAATCGTTTCTTCATGCCACAACTTTGAATTTGTGGAATATTCTTTTGTTTGTGGATAAATATTAGGAAGATGAACCTGGTCCTTATCTTGTGGCCGATTCTTTTCCACCGGTAGTGTTAAGGCCATTTGATTGACCTCCGATTACCTGCCGCTGTGAGAACTAGAGAGAAAATTTTTTTAGTCTTTATTTTGAGCTTCTTGTAGAGTTAGGTTTTTTTTCTGGTGAATTACCCTTAGAGGGGTAGGGGCTGAGAAACACCCACAGGCCTTATCATTAATAACAAAAAAACAAAATACAAGGAGGGGGCATAAACCTAACCTCAAACTTAAGATGGTTTGGAATCAATTTCCCAAAGGAAGTCAACTCCTCCCCTTACACAAAAGATGAAACAAAAATACTAAGCACCTAAGGATAGGACTCCTCTCAATACAAAGTACTTAGGAAACATAAACTAGGGAAACTCTCCCTTTACAAGAAAGCCTATAAACTGACCTAACCTATTCAAAGTAGTTATAATTTTGATTATAGCAAAGTTTAAAGGATAAACAACCTTAACGAGGTTCAGAAATTCTCTTTTTCTTCTTTGTTCTAAAATTAGGCATCTCCAATAGGTCAAGTTGATAGTAGACCTTTGCTTCTTTAGGTAATTGATGGTTGTTGAAATATACATGAGGATTGTCAATGTTGTGACTATGTTTTGACAATGCATCTGCTACGCAATTTGCTTCTCTAAAAACATTACTGCATTTGAAGTTCATGACTTGAGCAATAAGTTGTTGCAGCCTTTCAAGTTGAGTGATGATGATCCATTGAGGGACTTCCCTCTTTAGGACCCATTGCACTACTAGTTGAGAGTCAAGTTCCAAATTACGCTCCTGTATCCATGCTCAAGTGCCCAAGTTAAGCCAAAGATGGTTGCCTCTATTTTAGCTTTGTTTTTTGTTCGTTCTCCAAATGTTTTTGTGATACACATCACCAATTTTCCATGTTTGTTTGTAAAGATTCCACCTGCCCCCAGCCTGCCAGGGTTTATGAGTGCACTACCGTCAGTGTTCATTTTGAGCCACTAATCTGCAGGTTTAAGGCATTTCACCATGTTCACCTTAATGTCATGCACACACTTTTCACTCTTTTTTATTAGATCAGTTCACTTTGCAGGCCATTGGAGATGTTGAAATGCACTGTTAAGCATTTTGAAGTTGTCTTTGTAGACTGCATACTTCACCCTGCTGATGTTGGTCGCTTTACCTCCATACTTGCAGGCACACCTGTTCTTCCACAAATTCCAGCAGATTAATACTGGAGTAGCTTGTAGCAGCAGTTTGTGGGCTTCATTTTTGGGCTTTGCTTTCCACCATTGTTGTAGCAGCAACTGCAATGAGGAATGGTCTGGCTGTAGGCCTTCACTTCCTGCAAAATAACTCCATACATTGACTGCAAATTTCCCTGAATTTAATGTGCGTTCTATGTTGTCCATACCTACTCCATCAAGACACCAAAAACAAAGTGATGGCTCAATGCCAAAGTTAATGAATCTTTCATTAGTAGGAAGTTTACCCCTAAGGGTTCTCCATAACAAAAAAGAAGATTTAAAAGGAATGTTCTTATGACATAGGAAGGAATTGAATTGGTTCTTGACTCTTTTATCCCTGATTTCCTCCCAAGCTGAAGAACAGGTGAAGCTCCCATGACTGTTGAGTTTCCACACTGCCCTGTATGGAATGTGCTGATGTGGAGATATCTCTGTTGCCAATATGTTGGAGAACTGATTGGCTGGTAGCTGCCATATCAGCTTGCTCCAACTCCACTTCCATTCCTCCCGAAATTCAGCCAGTGTAGATTTGTTGAATCTATTACTATTGGTAGTAAATTGTGCTAATGGTCCAGTGCCAAGCCAATTATCCCACCTAAAGGAACAATTTCCATCTTGAAGTTTCCATTTGATGTGATGCTCCACTTGTTATGTGTTCATCAGCATGTATTTCCAAGTTAAAGAATCTCCATTATCCCATTTTTTGTTGACAGGGTCGGACCTTTTGCAATATTTTGCTCTCAAAAAATTTCCACACAAGGTTTATTTGGTCCTAAAAATCCACCATTTTTTGAATTGGAAGGCCTTGCAAATGTGTTTTAGATTCCTCATGCCAAATCCTTCCTCATCATAAGGGAAGCTTAGGTTTTTCAAATAAGCCCAATGGTACCTCTTCCTATCACTTTTCCATCCCAAGAAGAAGTCAGCCACAAGCATTTGTATTTGTTTAAGAACGGTAGCGGGAGAAGTTACTGTAGAAAGTAGATGAATAGGGAGGGCCTGTAGCACATGTTTTGTAAGAACTGCCTTTCCAGCATAACTAAGTTATTTGGTTTGCCAACATGTAATACTTCCAACAACTTTATTCACAAGGTCAGAACAATATATATTCCTAGGCCTACCAACAAATAAAGGGAAGCCAAGGTAAGTAATAGGACCTTTCTTTTGTTTTAAACTTGTCAGTCTGTTTATTCTATCTCATGTTCTATTGAAAACATTAGAGTGTAGCATAAAGTGATTTTTGTCTTCATTGATGAGTTGCCCTGAAGTATGTGCATACTCCTTTAAGGTACTCATTAATAACGTCAAAGATTTGCATCTTCCTGAAGTGAACAAAGTTATATCATCAGCCAAACTGGGATGGCTTACTTGTGGCCCTCTCTTTTCCATGAAAAAAACCATGGTAGTATGGCTGATTGTGTAGTATGTTGAGATATCTTGATAATACCTCTACACCTTAATGAAATAGGGTCGTAGAAAGAGGATCACCTTGCTTGAGACCTCTGGTGGAATGAAAAAAGCCATATCTCTTACCATTGACAATAATATAATACCGATTATTAGCCATGATTCTCACACCATATCAATAAATATCTCAGCAAATCCCATTTTCCTTAGAACCAGGCAAGTATATGACCAAGTTACCCTATCATAAGCTTTTGCCATGTCTAGTTTAATGATGACATTGCTACCAATATTGGGTTTTTTGATTTGGTGAATGATTTCCTGAGGTAGCATGATATTCTCAGAAATACTTCTACATTTAACAAACCCTGAGTTATTATGAGAGATTAAAGGAGGGAGTATAGTTTTAAGTCTGTAACTCATTACCTTAGATATGATCTTTCTAGTGAAGTTGCTCAGACTTATAGGCCTATACTCAGTGATCTTGTTTGGATTATTCACTTTAGGAAGCAGCACAATACAAGAATGGGAGAAGTATTTAGTAATCATCTGTCCACTGAAAAAAGGCCTGTACAACCCCCATAAGATCATTCTTGATAATATGCCAACACTTTTGAAAAAAATACACATTCATACAATCAGGTCCAGTTGTAGAATTAGGATTCATAAGAAAAAACACCTCTTTAATCATCCATACTAGGAATATTGGTAAGCTGAGTATTTTGGTCTTGATTAATCTTCCTTGGTATGCATTCTAAAGTATGCTCATTGGTAAGCTTTTATTCACCATTAAAGATTTCTTTGAAGTGTTCACAAGCTACCTGAGCAATGTTGCCATCACCTTGTGTAGAATGTCCATTTTCATTGACAACTCTATGAATATATAACTTCCTTCTTCTCCCCCTTATCACAGAATGGAAATATTTAGAGTTAGTATCACCCTCTTTAAACCATTGAAGCTGGGTTTTTTGTTTCAAAAGAGTATCTTTAAGCTTGAGAAACTTGATGTACTTTGCATTAATTTCATGAAGGATACTTCTATTTGAGTCACTTGGGTTAGTGATGTAGTTTTCTTATGCCTTGTGAGCTTGTTCCTCATACATCCTAACCTTTTGGAACATATCACCAAATTCCTTCTTACAACAAACACTAAGAGTGTTTGACATCCTTTTCACTTTTTGGTGAAATCTCCACATACAAGTACCTGTCACTTCCTCCTCGCAGAAAGTTTTAACACTTTACATGAAATGAGGGTTGTCAACCCAACAATTGAGAAATCTGAAGTACTTGATGTGATCAGTAGTTGTGGCGTCCATTTCCATAAGGAGAGGACAATGATCAGACCCCATAGATGACAAGTGAGTTATAGTGTTTTGCGGCATCTTTTACAACCATGAATCATTACCATAGCCCGGTCAAGCCTCTTCTAAATTTTGTGATTAATACCCCTCTTGTTGGACCATGTGAATTTATGACCACTAAAGCGAATGTCAAAAAGGCCACAGGCTTCAATGACAGCTATAAAATCCATACTTTTCCTCATGTTATAAGGCAGCCCTCCAAGTTTTTCGTCCACAGAAGTTATAACATTGAAATCACCTACAGTACAACAAGGGTTGTCATTTAAAGTGTCTTGTTTAGTCATCTTGTCCCAAAAAGGTCTCCTGAGGTGATCTTTGCATTTAGCATAAACAAAAGTACGAGTAAATTGATATTGTAATTCATTGTGTTTCGTGTTGCAAGTAATATGCTATTCATATTCATCAAGAATATTACAGTAAAAATCAATGCTCAAAAAAATCCAAATTTTACCATTTTCAATTACTAGTAGCATTTTCCATGCTTAATTGCACCTTAAAGCTTTGAACATGCACACTATCACAGAAAGGTTCCAATATCGTGATAACAGATAAATGGTGAAGCTTTCAGAGCATCTTGAGTCTCTCCAACACCCCTTGAGTGTTGATCCCTCTTACATTCCATATGATTGTATTAATCATTGGGAAGATCTAGAGGTAAAAGCCTAGTATAAGGTCTGCAAGTACTGACAATATTGACATCTTGTTTATTGAAATGAAATTTATCATGGTGGAGAAAACCCTTGAAGATAGACATTGACTTTCTGTTACTTGTTGGATCTCTTTCTCTAGGGTTTGATCATTATGAGGACTAAATGCCTTAATAAGGGCCTCACTAGTCTCATCATCCTCATAAAACTCTTCGAAGGAGTGATTATCCCCATCTATTTAAGCTTTAGAATTATCCACAGCATATTGATCTATACTAGGCATCTTATTCATCTAATAAATTTGTTGTCCCTTATCTGGTGGTTCCGAAGATGGTGGATTCATATATTGTGCTCGAAGAGGGAGGATATCAAATCCATGATTATTATCACTCATAACAAATTTGTTGCATGATTCCTCCCTCTTTTAATGTCCCTGATCACTGTCATTGGTTAGCATCCCTCTTCTATTTGTTGGGATTTTTTTTGCTCTTGGGTGTGCTTTCCGGAGTACAAGTAACAACCCGTTCCCTTTTATCTTTATTTCATTCTTTTTCAGATTGTTATTTTTCCTTATTGTTGCCAGAATCTTGTTCCCTATTATCTCAGCTTTGTATTTGCTATTTGTTGTGTTGTTTCTACCCTTGTTGCTACCTGTTTCTAGAATTATCAAGGGCTCTAGAGTCAGTGCTATGGTAAACCAACCCCTCATTCAGAACATGAGCAAAACTCCCCTCTATGGTAATACCATCCTGAAAGTTAGTAATTTTCTCCTGACACCCCCAATCCATACCTCCAATAACTTCTTCAGAAATACAATCATCAACATTAATAATATTGGGCAAAATGTGACTTGGGAGCATTGAGTCAATACCTGTGCTCTTTTGATTATATGTTGTAGCACTCTTCTGCATTTGTTCACTGTTTATGTTGTTGTTTTTTTTTGGCAGGTGAGCTGTTAGTAGCTCCTTTTTTTTTTTATTTTGCTGTGTTGCTAGTCCACTGATGTGCTCCTTCTCTCTATTGTTTGTCCTCTTATGTTCCTGCATTCCGTGGTTAGAGAAAATATTTTGAGTTGGTATATTAGTCATACATGTTGTTTGTTGTTCTTGTTGTTGGTTGTCCCTGCTGCTTTGTGTTTGTGGTGAAACTGGTTTCCATCCAGACTTGGAGTTAGTTGCCTCCTGATTTTTGTGCTGCCTCTTTTTTTGGGTCTGCCACTGTTCATGCTGTAACTCTACTTGCTGCTCATGTTCATACTGTTTGAAGGTGTTTTTTTCTTGTTGATGGCTTGTAAGTTGCTTCCTTTCTTAAGTTTGGTTTTCTTCCTTGTTCTGCTGATTTTGTGTCTTTGTTGCAGCCTCATTTGTACTTCTTTCTTGTTCTTGTGAATTTTTATTTGCTCATGGTCTTTGCTCTTTTTCCCAGCTTCTAGTTCCTTCCTTTTCTTGAACTCATCATCCCTCATTTTGATTGTATATTCTTCATCCATATGACCTTGATGTTCACAATACAAGGAATAGCACCTTCCCAATAGACTTTAATATAGTAGTCAGCAATACCTTTTTGTAACAATGCTAAGGTATGCCAGGAATAGCCACCCATATAGGAACAATGGGGTCCAGGCTTGGATTCTCATTAATTTCCCTTCAATAGTCATTTTTAGATTTGTCCACCAAGTTTGATAATCAAACTCATTATCAAGGTCTATGTACACATACCTAGAATTAAAATGTGTAATTTTCACACTTCATGTAAGCTGAGTCTGAAGAGTGAAGCTTTTTCTTACCAATTTCATTCTAGGCATAGTGTTAGTGAATTTGCCGACAAGTGTGTACTTACACATCTTAGCCAACTTCACATAATAGTCATCCTCATCTAGAAGAACAACCAAAAATCCCTGCCGAGTTGTATATATAGGATCATTCAAAACTATAGGGATTTCATTTATAGCTTGATTATACCTCAATCTCGCAGCAAATGATTGCACAACAGTATAAGGATCCGACTCAGAGTTTTTATCAGGTTTAAAATTGTTGCTAGAATTTTTACCGTGCATCTAGTTATTTCTAACAGTACCTTGACCGAAATTATTACCCTGTTTAGAATTGGTATCAGTCTGAGAATTAGGCTCATACCTTGTGTAGTTATTGGATATCTTGGGGAAATTGCTTATGTAATCCATGTGAGTTCGATTGGTTTGATTTGATGAACTAGCTCCAAGTTGATTGTAGTTTTGCCTTTCTTCCTTTCCTTTAACCTGTTTAGTGGCTTTCTTGGCTTCTTCAACCTTGTTTTGCCCCTTCTTTCCTTTCTGCACTTCCATGCCTAATTGCTCAAGTTTTTGACTTGAGCTATCCTGTGAATTACTCGCAATAAAGTTAGGAGTTAGATGTGATGAGCTACCAGCAATACCAAAGGAAAAACTTTAAGGTTGTGTGTCATTTGATGAGGCTTTTGTGTATATCCTCCTTATGTTCATGTTAGGATCCTGTTGTGCAGTCGACTACTCCCCTGTTTGGAATTTGCTTTCTACCCCCACTGTTTTTGCTCAATTAGATTGACAGTCAACTAGGGTGTTGTCCTATTCGACACCACGATCAGCAGTAGAAATTTCTTCTACACTATCATGCTTTTCCTGCGGAATTTTGGCTGTAGAATCAGTGGAAGTTGTTGAATTGTTATCCACATTGATTTCACCCTTGAGATGGTCGAATAAGCCTGCTCGATGGGTGCCTTTAGTTTGAGAATCATTGTTTTTCGACTCACTTCCATGGACTCCGACATTTGGTACTCTATTTTCGCCGGATTTCTCCTCGCCGGTGATTCCGTCGTCCATTCCACCTAAAATATTAGTGAGATGGGAGTTTTCACTAAGAGAACAAACCCTAGTGATAAAATCATTATGAGCTTTGCTTGAAGATGATCGATTCTGAGTACGCAACTTAGGTGACGTACTCACGATTCCTTCAAGAGTCGCCTTTCGATTTTGGTTAACTAGGACGGTGGAATTCTCCAATTTTTTGTTATTTTGTAGGTCTTTATGAGGAGAATCCATTTCCATCATCCTTTCTCCTTGATTAAACACAGTAAATCATTGGGACTTAATTTCTCGTTCTGTATCAAACTTCTTTCCAGAAATCGCAGCGTTCATTGCGACACTGTCCTGTGAATTCAAGAAGATCTGAGATGGATCGTGGTCCGTGGTACTCTAAAGATTGTTGCTATTGTTAAAGCGCTCCTTTTGGATGTGGTCCGTCGGCCATTGGGCGCTCGCGCCATAGTGGCGGTGCACGAACCTTGCTTTTTCAGTAGCCGTTATGAGCTGCTGAGAGTGTCTAAAGAGAGAGAAAAAATTAGGAAAGTGGGGGCTCGATGGTATTTTGGGCTTATGGTTTTAGGTTTATTTTAGGGCTTTTTTTTGGTTGAATAACCCTTGAAGGGGTAGGGGCTGAGAGACACCCCCGGGCCTTATCATTAATAACAAAACAAAATACAAGGAGGGGGGCATAAAATCCAATCCTAATGTGGTTTGGAGTCGACGTTCCAAAAGAATGTCAACTCCGCCCCTTATAGTGAAAGATGAAACCAAATACTAAGCACCTAAGGAGAGGAATCCTCTTGTTACAAAGTATCTAGGAAACGTAAATTAGGGGAGACTATCACTTTACAAGAAAGTTTATGTAAAACTAACTACCTATACCCCTATTCAAAGTAGCTATATTATTTGAATATAGCCAAGTTGAAAAGGTAATAACATCCAGGAGGATCAAAAATCTTCTTAGTCTTCTTTCTTGTAAAGCTTGGCATGTTCAGTAGGTCCATTTGGTAGTAGGCATGTGCTTCTTTAGGTAGTTGAGTGCTGCTGAAGTAAACTTGAGGGGCTGCTGTGTTGTGGCTATGTTTTGAAAGTGAATCTGCTACCCAATTTGCTTATCTGAAAATATGAGTTCATTTGAATTTTTGAGTTTGCATGATAAGGTGTTGGATTCTCTCAAGTTGATTGGTAACACTCCAATGAGGGGCTGTTTTCTTGGAAATCCAATGCACTACCAATTGAGAGTCCAACTCAATTAGTATATTTCTATATCCTAATTCAAGTGCCCAAGACAGTCCGAAAAGGGCAGCCTCAGTTTCAGCTTTGTTGTTCGATCCTTCTCCGAGAGGTGTTGCATATGCCAACACCAATTTGCCTTCTTTGTCTCTGAGGATACCTCCAGTCCCAATCTTTCCCGGGTTAGTGAGAGCGCTTCCATCTGTATTTATCTTGATCCATTGTTCCGGAGCTCTGTTCCATGCTACCATGCACACTTTGATGTCATGCTTACACTTTTCACTTGTTTGGATTAGAGTTGTCCTGCTTGCAGGCCATTCAATATGGGGGAAGGCATTTTTCAGCATCTTGAATGTGTCTTTGTAGACTGCGTATTTGACACGGCTGATGTAGTTGCTTTGCCTCCGTATTTGCATGCGCACCTGTTCTTTCATAAATTCCAGCAAATGAAGGTTGGCGTGGCTTGCAGCAGAAGTTGATGGCTTGCATTTAGTGGCCTAGCTGTCCACCACTATCTCACCCTTGTCTGCAGTGATGAGTGATCTGCCTGCAGCCCTGCACTTGCTGCAAAAAAATTCCACACCCTAGCTGCAAAAGGTCCTGAATTGAAAGTGTGACCAATGTTGTCCATGCCTGCTCTATCAAAACAACAAAAACATGGTGATGGCTCAATGCCAAAGTTAGGTAACTTTTCATTTGTAGGAAGTTTAACCTTTAGTGTTCTCCATAGAAGAAATGAAGATTTAAATGGAATGGATTTATGCCTTAAAAGGGAATTGAATTTGTTCTTAGCCTTTTGTTCTGATTTTTACTCCCAAGCAGTAGAGCAGCTGAAGCTGCAATGGCTATTGAGTTTCCAAACAGCTTGGTCAGACATGTGCTGTTGGTGAGGGATTTTTGTAGCCATGATGCTGGATAGGTGGCTGACTGGTGCGTGTTCTACCAATTTTCTCCAGTTCCATCCCCCATTTTCCCTAAATTCTGCAACTGTGATGTTGTTGAACCTGTTACTGCTGCTTGTATGATGAGCTAATGGCCCTGTGCTAAGCCAATTGTCCCACCAAAATGAACAATTCCAGGCTTGAAGTCTCCAATGAATGTGTTGTTCCACCTGATGTCTAGAAGCTAACATATGTTTCCAAGTTAAAGATTCTCCAGTGTCCCATTTTTTGCTCACCGGATTTGATCTTTGGTAATATTTAGCTCTCAAGAAATCTCCCCACAAGGTTTGTTTGTTCTGAATATCCACCATTGCTTGAATTGGAAAGATCTACGAACATGTTGTAAATTTCTCATCCCTATCCCCCCCTTCCTCATAAGGATAACTCAAATTTTTCCAGGAGGACCAATGGTACTTTTTCCTATTGTTCTTCCATCCGAAGAACAAATCTTCAATAAGCATTTTGATCTGTTTGATGATTGTATTTGGAGGAGTTACTGCAGATAAGAGGTGTATAGGCAACACTTGGAGAACATGTTTGGAGAGTACAGCCTTTCCACCATAACTTAGTTGCTTAATTTGCCAACCTTTAATTCTTGAAACGACTTTGTTAATAAGATCAGAAAAGTAAACATTCCTAGGTCTGCCAACAAATAAAGGGCAACCTAGGTAAGTGATAGGGCCCTGTTTCTTTTTAAAGGCAGCCTATTAATTCTATCCCTAATGCTATTGAAAGCACTAGAGTGTAGCATAAAATGGGTTTTATCTCCATTGATGAGTTGCCCCGAAATATTTTCATACTCCTTTAAAGTATTCATAAGAAGTTTAAAGGTTTTGTATCTTCTGGATGTGAAAAGAATTATGTCATCCGCAAAACTTAGATGCTTCACTTGGGCCCCCCTTTTTTCCATGCTGAAACCTTGATAATCCAGGTAATTGTGAAGCCTATTGAGTGATCTCGATAATACCCCGACACCTAAAAAAAATAGGGCCGGGGAGAGAGGATCACGTTGTTTGAGGCCTCTAGTAGAGCGGAAGAAACCATACCTTTTGCCATTGACAATAATAGAGTACCATTGTTGGCCATGATTCTCCAAATCATATCAATAAACACCTCATTAAACCCCATTTTCCTTAGAACCAAGCAAATATATGACCAAGAGACCCTGTCATAAGCTTTTGCCATGTCTAATTTTATGATTACATTACTTCCAATGATGGGTTTTCTTGATTTATGTGAATGATTTCCTAAGCAAGCATGATATTTTCAGAAATACTTCTCCCTTTCACCAAACCAGACTGATTTGTAGAAATCAAGGACGGGAGGATAGGACTAAGTCTATTACTTACTAGTTTAGATATAATCTTACTAGTGAAGTTAGTCAGACTTATCAGCGTAAACTCAGTAAGCTTGTTTGGATTATTCACTTTAGGGAGAAACACAATGCAAGAATGAGAGAAGTACTTAGGAATCATTTGGCCACTGAAAAAGGCATGAAGTACTTCTATCAAATCATTCTTGATAATGTTCCAGCACTTCTTAAAGAAGTACCCATTCATACCATCAGGACCAGCTGCAGAGTTAGGATTCATTGAAAATACTACCTCTTTAAGCTCATCCATATCGGGTAACTTTGTAAGCTGAGTGTTTTTATCCTGATTGACCATTCCTGGAATGCATTCCAGATTGTGTTCATTAATATGTCTATTCTCACCTGTGAAATTGGTATTGAAATGCTCACAAGACCCCTGAGCAATATTGTTCTCACCTTGTACCCAATCCCTATTTTCAGTGACAATATTTTGAATGAATAATTTCCTTCTCCTTCCCCTTATAATGGAGTGAAAATATTTGGAGTTTGTGTATCCATCTTTAAACCATTGAAGTTGAGTTTTCTGTTTCAAAATGGTGTCTTCAAGCTTGAGGAATTTGATATATTGAGCATTGAGTTCATGGAGGATAATCCTATTTGTATCAGTTTGGTTCAGCATGTAGTTTTCTTCCGCTTCATGCACTTGTTCCTCATACATCCTAACCTTTTGAAAAATATCCCCAAATTCATGTCTAAACCAAACACTAAGAGTATTAGATAATCTTTTCATTTTCTGGTGAAACTTCCACATAGCATTACCTTCCACAAGTCTATCCAAGCAATTTTTAACAGTAAGCATAAAGTTGGGGTTGTCAACTCAACAGTTAAGGAATCTGAAATATTTGATCTGGTCGACTTCAGTGGATACCATTTCCAAAAGTAAAGGACAATGATCTGACCCCGTAGTTTATAAATGAGTTATGGTGGTTTGAGGCATCTTTTGTAACCATAAATCATTAACCAAGGCCCTGTCGAGTCTCTTCCGAATTCTATGATTAATTCCCCTCTTATTAGACCAAGTAAATCTGTGACCACTGAAACCTATTTCTACAAGACCACAGGCTTCAATGACAGCAATGAAATCCATAGTGTTCTTCATAATATAAGGTAGACCTCCTATTTTTTCCTCCACATCAGAAATAACATTGTAATCCCCCACTGCACACCAGGGATTGGTATTTACTGAGGCATGATGAAGCAATTTCTCCCATAAAGGTCTCCTTAGATATTCATTGCAATTTGCATAAATAAAAGTACTAGTAAGTTGGTATTGTAACTCATTGTGTTTCATGTCACAAGTAATTTGCTGTTCATCTTCATCAAGAATATTACAGTCAATATCACTGTTCCAAAAAACCCAAATCTTACTATTACAATTACTAGTAACATTATCCATGTTCAATTGCACTTTTAAGCTTTAAATATTAACGCTATCTGAGAAAGGTTCCAAAATGGCAATAATTTACAAATGGTGCATTTTCCTAAGCATTTTGAGTCTTTCCAACACTCCTTGAGTGTTGATCCCCCTCACATTCCATATGATTGTACTAATCATTGGGAAGATCTGGATGAAAAGATCCTGGTGTTAGGTCTGCCAGCAGTGACAGTATTGGCATCTTGCTTAGTGAAGTGAAATCTATCTTGTTGAAAGCTTCTTGGAGATAGGCCCTGATTTTTAGTAACTTGTTGGATCTCATTCTCTAGTGTCTGATCTTTATAAGGACTGATGGCCCTAATAAGAGCCTCACTAGTCTAATCATTATCATCATAGTAATCTAGAGATTGATCATCCCCAACAATTTCATCTCCAGAATTAAGCACTGTATATTCATCCAAGATAGGCTCAGGTCTAACTATACTCTTTTGTTGCTGCTTATAAGGATGGTCTGATGTGGAGGGAGTCATATACTGAATCTGTAGGGGAGGGATATCCAAACCTTGGTTATCATCAACCATTACAAATCTATTACATGATTCTTCTCTTAGACCCTGCTCATTTTCACTATCCCTGTCTAGCTGCCTGTTTTGCCTCTTTTTTTCAGCATCCCTTTTTTGTTTACTTGGTTTGTTTTTACTCCTATGAGTACCTTCAATATCTATATTACCACTTTGTTCCCCTTGATCTTTACCCTTCTTTTTACCAGTTTGTTGTTTCACAGTTTTTTCCTTGGTATTTTGTTTACAGCTGTCACTGTTCTGAATTTGCTGCTGAAATTGTTGATCCTGCTGTTTCAAAGAGTTATTGGCATCACTAGAGGCTCTATGGTCAGTCCTATGGTCATGATCCAACCCCTCATGCATAACATGAGGCCAATTCCCCCCTTTGGCAACCCCATCCTGCAGATTAGTGGCTATCTCCTTGCACCCCCCATCCATTCCTCCAAAAACATCTTCAGTATGACCAACAACAACATTTATTATTTTGGGGGTTTTGGGGTTTGTGAGAGATAACTCAATACCTGAGTTCTTGTTGTTGTTGCTCTCAGTAGCCTGCTTATTTGCTCTCTTAAAATTGTTTTGACTGTTTTTGACAAGTTGTTCAGCACAGCTTTCATTTTTGGGTTTATCTATCTCGTTTGCTTCTTCCCTGAATCCCTGCTTCCCTGTTTGTTGGCTGTTCTAGTTTTCCTACATTTCAAGGTGTGAAAAAATATTTTGAGTTGGGAGTATAGATATACCTGCAGTTGTTTTTTCTTGTTGTTGGCTGCCATTTGTTCCTTGCATTAGTGGGGTGACAGGTCTCCACACAGATTTGGAGATTACTTATTCTTGATTTTTTTGATGTTTTTTCTTCTGTGTTTGCCACTGTTCTTCATGCCTCTCCACTTGTTGCCCTGTTCAGCCTGAATTTGTATGTCTTTCCTTTGTTGTTTGCCTGTCACTTGTGCCTTTGCTTGATTCAGGTCATCTGTTTGCCCTTTTCCTCCTTTTTGGTTTTTGATTTGTTTATTGGCATTCCTTGTTGTATCATTCTTTGAACTCTTTCCCTGTTCCTGTATTTTTTCTGAACCCATTTCTTTACTGTTTTTTCCTACTTCCATTTCCTTTCTTTTCTTGATCTCCTCATCTCTTCTTTTGATTGTACACTCTTCATCCTTGTGGCCTTAATTTTTACAATAAAAACAGTAGCTAGGAATGCCTTCATACTCCACTTTTAACAATCTTCCCTTGTTGGGGTTGGAATTTTTAAATCCCAACCAAACATGGGATGGTCTTTCCTTAGTAAGATCCACCTGGACCTTAACTCTAGTAGTACTGCCCCTAGTTCTTTAGGATGTAGGTGAATCTAAAAACAACACTTTTCCAATATACTCTCCAAAATGGTTGACAAAAAGACTTTATTGTAACAATGCCAAGGTAGACCTGGAATAGACACCGATATAGGCACAATAGGTGTTTCTTCTTCAGGTGTAAAATCCGCGGTCCAAGCTTGTATTCTCATCGCTTGTCCTTCAATTGTCATTTTCAGTTTAGTCCAAACCGTTTGGTAGTCAAGCTCATTATCCAAATCAATGTAGACATGCCTAGAATTGAAGTGAGTCATTTTAGGGTTTATGGTAAGGTTAGGGTTAGGGTTAATGTTAGGGTTAAGGTTAGGGTTTAGGTTATTTTTCATGTTTTAGAGTTTGGGGATAAGGATTTGAGTTGTAATATCAATGTTTTAGTGTTTAATGTTAGGATTTGTATTTTGAGCTTTGGGTTTAGGGTTTAGGGTTAGTGTTAGGGTTAGGGTTAGGGTTTTTGTAGGTTTTGGGTTTTGGGCTTTAGGATTTTTGGTGTAAAATCTACGGTTTAGTGTTTAATGTTTCCATTTTTTTATTTTTGGATTAGGGTTTCTAGTTAATGGTTTTGGGATAGGGTTAGGGTTAAGGTTAGGTTTAGGGGTTACGTTTTTTTTAGGTTTTTGGGTTTGTGGTTTAGGATTTGAGGTTTAAAGTTCATTGTCTACTATTTAATGTTTTGGTTTTTGTATTATGGATCTTGGGTTTTTTTGGACTTAAGGTTTAAGGTTTACTGTTTTTATTTAGAGTTAGGATTAGGGTTAGGGTGTAAAATTTTTTTTGGGTTTTATGGTTCTTGGTTTAGCATTTGAGGTTTAAAATCTATGGTTTGGTATATAATGTTTGGGTTTTTAAATTTTGGGCTCAGGGTTTTAGTTTTTAGGATTAGGGTTAGGGTTACAGATATGGTTTTGGTTTTATTTTTTATGGTTAGGGTTAGGTTTAAGGTTAGGGTTAGGGTTAGGGGTTTGATTTTTGTAGGTTTTTTGGTTTAGGGTTTAGGATTCAAGGTTTAAAATCAATGGTTTATTGTTTAATATTTGTATTCTGGTATTTTGGACTTGGCGTTTAGAGTTTATGGTAGTGTTAGGGTTACTATTAAGGTTAAGGTTAGGTTTTAGATTGGTTTTTAGATTTTAGAGTTTGGGGTTAAGGATTTGAGTTTTAATATATATGATTTAGTGCTTAATGTTAAGGTTTTGGAATTTTAATCTTTAGGGTTAGGGTTTTAGAGTTTAGGGTTAGGGTTAAGGATAGGTATAGGGTTACGGTTTGTGTTAGGGATAGGGTTAGGGTTAGGATTACAGTTAAGGTTTTTATTTTAGGTTTTAGGTTTTGAGATTTAGAATATTTTGTTTAAAATTGATGGTTTAGCGTTTAATTTGTGTTTTTGTATTTTAGGTTTGGGATTTCAGATTAATGGTTAAGTGTTAGGATTAGAGTTAAGGTAAAGGTTAAAGTTAAGGTTAAGATTAGGGTTTTTGTAAGGGTTAGGGTTAGGATAAGGGTTTAGGTTTTTTGTAGGCTTTAGGGTTTGTGGTTTTGGATTTGAGCTTTAAAATCTATAGTTTAGTGTTTAATGCTTGGGTTTTCTTATTTTGGACTAAGGGTTTTTTTGGATTTTTTTGGACTTAGGGTAAATTTAGGGTTTAGGGTTAGGGTTGGGGTTTGGATTAGGGTTAGGGTGTAGGTTTTGTTAGGTTTTATGTTTCAGGGTTAACATTTAAGGTTTAAAATCTATGGATTAGAATTTATTGTTTGGGTTTTGATATTTTGGGCTTTAGGTTTGGGTTTATAGTTTATGGTTTGGGTTCAGGTTAAGGTTAGGGTTAATGTTAAAATTAGCATTTTGGGTTTTTATTAGGCGTTTGGTTTTAGAGATTAGTATTTATAGTTTAATATCAATGATTTCGTGTTTAATTTGTTGGTTTATGTATTTTGGGCATGGGGTTTTAGGTATATGGTAGTTTTACGGTTAGGGTTAATGTTAGTGTTAGGGTTAGGGTTTAGGTTTGATTTTAGGTTTTAGGCTTTGGTTTTATGGATTGAGATGTAATCTCTATGGTTTAGTTTCTATTATTAGGGTTATGGTATTTTGGGCATAGGGTTTAGGGTTTAGGATTTAGGGTTAGGTTAAGGATAATGTAAAGGTTCGGTTAAGAGATAGGGTGAGGGTGAGGGTTTAGGGGGTGTTTAGGTTTTAGGTTTTAGGGTTTAGAATTTTTTGTTTAAAATCTATTGTTTGGTGTTTAATATTTTTGATTGGTATTTAGGTCTTGGGATTTTGGGTTAGGGTTAGGGTTAGGATTTGGGTTTTGATTAGGGTTAGGGTTAGGGTTTAGATTTTTTGGTTTAGGGTTTGTGGTTTAGGATTTGCGGTTTAAAATCTATGGTTTAGTGATTAATGTTTGGGTATTCGTATTTTGGACTTAGGTTTTTATTTTTGGACTTAGGGTTTAGGGTGTAGGTTTAGGGTTAGGATTAGCGTTAGAGTGTAGTTTTTTTTATGTTTTATGGTTCAGGGTTTCACATTTGATGTTTAAAACTATGTTTAGTATTTAATGTTTGTATTTTTGTATTTTGGGCTTTGGGGTTCAGGTTTATGGTTTAGGATTCGGGTTAGAGTTAAGTTAAGTGTTTGGGTTTTGGGGACTTTTTAGGTGTTTCGGTTTAGGGTTTTGTATTTGACATTTAATATCAATGGTTTGGTGTTTAATGTTTGGGTTTTGGTACTTAGGGCTTGGGTTTTAGGGCTTATGGTAGGGTTAGATTTAGGGTTAATGATAGGGTTAGGGTTAGGGTTAGGGTTTAGGTTATTTTTTAGGTTTTAGGGTTTGGGGTTAACGATTTGAGCTATAATATCTATGATTTAATTTTTATTGTTTGGGTTTTGTTCTTTGGGCTTTGGGTTTAGGGTTTAGAGTTTAGGGTTAGGGTTAGGGTTTATAGTAGGCATAGAGATAGGGTTAGGTTTAGGTTTTTTTTTTTAGGTTTAAGGTTTTGAGTTTAGGATTTTGGTTTAAAATCTCTTGTTTTGTGCTTAATGTTTGGGTTTTTGTATTTTGGGATTGGGGTTTTGGGTTGATGTTTTAGGGTTTGGTTTACGGTTAGGGTTAGAATTAGAGTTACGGTTCAGGTCATGGTCAAGATTAGAGTTAGGGTTTATAGTTTACGTTTTAGGGTTTGTGGTTTAGGATTTGAGGTTTAAAATATATGGTTTAGTCTTTAATATTTGGGTTTTGGTATGTTGGACTTTGGGTTTTTATTAGGGTTAGAGTTTGGATTTAGGTTGTTTTTAGGTTTTAGGATTTGGGGTTAATGATTTGAGTTGGAATATCTATGGTCTAGTGTTTAATTTTAGGGTTTTGGTATTTTGGTCTTTGGATTCAGGGTTAATGGTTAGGGTTAGGGATACAGATAGGGTATGTATTAGGGTTATTGTTATATGGTTTATAATTTATTAAAAACAAAAGTACGTAGAGGGGGGCATAAACCTTACCTCCGATCCTAAGGTGGGTTATAAGTCGACCAACCTCCTAAGGTTAGTCAACTCAACCCGATACATCAAATTGTATTAAAAAATAAACTAGGCACCAATGCAGGATTCCTCGTCAATTCATATTTTCGTAGGACTACATAAATGAGGGAGACTCTCCCTTTTACGAGAAATCCTGTTAACATAAAAGAGCCTATTCTAATCAAAGACTACGAAAAAAAATCGTACATCTACAATATACAAAATGAAAAATATAATAAGTACTATAATACACGACATGAAGTATTATCATAAGCATCTAATTCTAGTCCTTGTGATTGGCCTTCTAGTATTCTCTGAACTAAGATTATATCTTGTAGTCCTCCTTCCACTTTGTGAGAACCCTTGTTTGTCTTTAACTTATTTTATTTCTTCTTCATAGTTAGTGTTTAAGGTTGATTGATCCTCTTCTTCATTTTCCTTACTGTCTAAAGATCGAGTATCTTCATCATACTCATCCTCAGATGCTATATGGCTATATTCATGAACTTCTTAAATTTTTTCTTGCTGATCCTGTTGCTTCCCTTATCCTTTTTTTTTTAATTGTATTTCTTATTTTTTACTCAATCTAGATTTAGATTTGTTGTTACTATTCTAAGGAGATACTTCATATTGTGGAGAACCTCGTTCCATTGTTTTATCCTATTGTTCATTTTTGGTGTTGTGTGCAGTTTCTTGACTCCTACAATCTGAACTAAGAGAAGAAATTCTAAGATCGATTCATTGTCCTTCTTGCCCAGTTTCAACCAACATTTTCTCCTTCAAACCAATCCATGTACCTACACCAGTGCCACTGCCTCTATCCTCTAAACATGTATTAGTCTCACATAAAGTTGTGGGATATTTAGATGTATAAACATTCAGATATTGTAATGGCTTGATACTTGGATTACCTATAATTTGTACATTGCCTGTTACATGCTATTGTGCATGTCTAGCATAACTTTTTTGTTGCGAATCACTCAATTCCTCCCCCTGCACACCAATCTGCACTTCCACAATTTTTTCTTGTTCCTGCATATTTTTATTAGTTCGTTCCTCTGTATGTTTTCGTTGGTCTCCCTTCGTTGAGGAAGAACTCATCTCCAGCTCAATGAATGTACTTGTACCTTGTTCCTACATATTTAAAGTATCAAAATCAATATGAATAGAAATATTTGGAACCATACCTTGCAGTGCATGTTGCTGATTGTCCTTGTCTTTTTCTTGAATTGTAGGTTTTCAAACTATTTTTCCTTCCTTTGTTGTTGCCAACTATCTCCTTGCTCTACCATTTCTGGAATCTCGTGCATTATGGATTTATTAATTGTAGGTTCTTTACCTTGCTGCATTCCACCTTCAACTTATGAAGTTGGCTTCGTATCCCCTGCACGACTATTTTTTCCAACATTATTCTTGTCCTTCCTGCTAGCTTTTAGATCTTTTCTTTTATGAAACTCTTCATCTCTTACCTTAACAGTATACTCAACTATCATGTGCCCTGGTGCATGCAATAAGGACAATAGGAAAGCACGTTTTCATACTCAATACATTGTCATTGATCTATATTCAAATACTCTTCATCATAACCAATCCACACATGTTTAGGTCTTTCCTTTGTAAGATCTAGTTGGATTCTAACCCTTTCAATGCTACCCCTAGTCTTTTTAACCATAGCATTGCGTAGATTAGCAATTTACCGATTGGGGCCAACATAGCTGTTAGGATATTTTTATTATAACAATGTCAAGGAAGCTGCAAAAGAGCTATCCAAACTTGAAGTATAGCAGTTTCTTCAATAGGTTAAATAGTAGGAGTACATGTTTGAATTCACATAGGATTCCCCTCGATAGTCATTCTTAGTCCAAACTATTACGCATTCAAGTTAATTATCCAAATCAATGTAGACAGGTCTAATATTAAAATGAGCAATTTTAATCTCACCTCAAAGTTGAGTTTGCTTGATAAAACTTTGTCTAATCAGCTTTACTTTAGGCATTACATTACTAAGCTTTCTGATTCTCCCCTGCACTTGGAGTTTTCCCACAATTTGTGAATGTTCTTGATTTATCATGTTATTTGGCCTTGGTGAAAGAGTTGATGCCAGTTTCCAACATAACAGTAACAACATCCTCAACCCTTTTTGCTAATTTTTTGAAGATTTTTAGGGTTAGTGTTAAGGTTAGGTTTAGAGTTTGGATAAGGGTAGTGTTAGGGTTTAGGTTTTCTTAGGTTTAAGGGTTTTTAGTTTAGATTTGAGGTTTATAATCTATGGTTTTGTGTTTAATATTTGGGTTTTTGTATTTTGGACTTAGGGATTTTTTTTGACTTAGGGTTTAGGCTTTTGGGTTAGCATTAGGGTTTGGATTAGTGTTAGGGTGTAGGTTTTTTCTTGAATTTATGGTTTAGGGTTTATCATTTGAAGTGTAAAATATAGTATTTACTATTGAATTTTTGGGTTTTAGTACTTTGGGATTAGGGTTTCACGATAATGATTTAGGGTTAGTGATAGGGTTAAGGTTAGTGTTAGTGTTAGGGTTAGGTTTTTTTTTAAGATTATTGCATTTAGGGTTTAGGATTTGAGGTTTCATATCAATAGTTTAGTGTTTAATTTTTGGATTATTTGTATTTTGGGCTTGGGATATATGATTTATGATAGGGTTAGGTTAGGGTTAATGTTAGGGTTAAGGGTTAGGTTTAGGTTGTTTTTTAGGTTATAATTTTTGGAGTTAAGGATTTGAGTTGTAAAATAAATCGTTTAGTGTTTAAAGTTAGGGTTTTTGTATTTTGGGCTTTAAGTTGAGGGTCTCCAGTTTAGGATAAGGGCTAAGGATAGGGTTCGTGTTAGGGATAAGGTTAGGTTTAGGATTTAGTTTTTTTAAGGTTTTAGGTTTTGGGGTTGAAGATTTTTTGTTTAATGTTTAATGTTTAATGTTTTGGTTTTAGTATTATGGGATTTGTGTTTCGGGTGTATGGTTTAGGGTTAGAGTTAGGGTTGATTAGGGTTAGGGTGTTGTTTTTTTAGGTTTTTCAATTTATGGTTTAGGATTTGAGGTTTAATATCAATTGTTTAGTGTTTAATGTTTGGGTTTTGGAATTTTCGGCTTGGGGTTTAGGTTTTATGATAGGGTTAGGGTTAGTGTTTAGGGTTGAGGATTTGAGTTACAATATCTATAGTATTTTAAACTTGTGTTATTTTTATTTTATTTAGACTTAGGGTTTACGGTTTAGGGTTTAGGGCGTTAGGGTTAGGATAAGTATTAGGGTGTAGTTTTTCTTTTTAGGTTGTATGGTTCAGGGTTTAGCATTTGAGGTATAAAATCAATGGTTTTGTATTTAATTTTGGGTTTCGGTATTTTGGGCTTAGGATTTGGGGTTTATGACTTAGGGTTAGGGTTAATGTTAGGGTTAGGGTTAGGGTTAATGTTAAGGTTTTGTTTAGGATTTTGGGTTTAGAGTTTAGGATTTGAGGTTTAACATCAATGGCTTAGTGTTTTAAAGTGTGGGTTTTGGTATTTTGGGCTTGGGGTTTAGGGTTTATGGTAGAGTTAGGCTTAGGGTTAATATTAGAGTTAAAGTTACGCTTTAGGTTCTTTTTTATGTTTTAGGATTTGGGGTTAAGGATTTGAGTTGTAATATCTATTGTTTAGTGTTTAATATTAGGGTTTAGGGTTAGATTTAAGGATAGGGTTAGGGCTAAGGTTCGTGATAGGGATAGGGCTAAGTGTTAGGGTTTAGGGTTTTTTTTTTATATTTTACGTTTGGAGGTTTAAGGATTTTTGCTTTAAAATCTATGGTTTATTTGTTAATGTTTGGGCTTTTTGTATTAGCGCTTCGATTTTCAAGTTAATGGTTTAGGGTTACAGTTTGGGTTAGGGTTAGGGTTAGATTTTATTTTTTTTATTTTAGGGTTTGTGGTTTCGGGTTTGAGACTAAAATCTACGATTTAGTGTTTATATTGGGTGTTCATATTTTAGACTTAGGTAGTGTGTAGGTTTTTTTTTGGTTTTATGGTTCAGGGTTTATTTGAGGTTTTTTTTTAAATCTATGGTTTAGCATTTAATGTTTGGGTTTTGGTATTTTGGCTTGCTTGGGGTTTCAGGTTTATGGTTTATGGTTAGGGTTAAGGTTAAGGTTAGGATAAGGGTTACGGTATTGGGTTTTTTTTTATGTTTTCGGTTTATGGTTTAGGATTTTAGGTTTAAATAAATGGTTTAGTGTTTAATGTTCGGGTTTTTGTATTTTGTGCTTGGGGTTCAGGGTTTATAATAAGGTTAGGGTTAGGGTTAGGATTTAGTTTTTGTTTTAGGTTTTAGGGTTTGTTGTTAAGGATATAAGTTTTATATTTATGGTTTATTGTTTAATGTTATGGTTTTTGTATTAGCTTTGGGATTATTGTTAGGGTTAGGGTTCGTGTTAGGGATATGGTTAGGGTTTAGGTTTTTTTTTCCAGGTTTTATGCTTCGGGGAATAGGATATTTGATTTAAATTCTATGCTTTGGGGTTTAATGTTTGGGATTTTATATATAGTGCTTGGGGTTTCGGGTTAATGGTTTAGGTTTACGATTAGGGATAAGGTAAGGGTTAGGGTTTGGGTAAGGGTTTAGGGTTAGGGTTTAGTTTTTTTTAGATTATAGGGTTTCTGGTTAGGTTTTGAGGTTTAAAATATTTGGTTTAGTGTATAATATTTAGGTTTTCATATTTTGGACTTTGGGATTTTTGGGACATAGGATTTTGGGTTTAGGGTTTATGGTTTGCGTTAGGGTTACGGTTTGGATCACAATTAGGGTTTAGGCTTTTCTTAGGTTTTATGGTTTAGGGTTTTTCATTTGATGTTGAAAATCTATTGTTTATTATTTAATATTTGGGTTTTTGTATTTCGGGATTTTTGGCGCTTAGGGTTTTTGATTTATGGCTTAGGATTAGGGTTAGTGTTAGGTTTTTTTTTTATATTAGATTTGAAGATTTCAGGCTTAATATCAATGGTTTAGTGTTTAATGTTTGGGTTTTGGTATTTGGGCTTGGGGTTTAGGGTTTATTATTGGGTTAGGGTTAGGGTTAATGATTGTGTTAGGGTTCGGTTTGGGGTTCAAGATTTGAGTTGTAATATATATGTTTTAGTGTTTAATCTTGGTATTTTGGGCTTTGGTTTTAAGGTTTAAGGTTTAGGGTTTAGGGTTAGGGTTAAGGATAGCGTAAGGGTTAGGGTTTGTGTTTGGAATATGGTTAGGGTTAGAGTTTAGCATTTTTTTAGGTTTTATGTTTTGGGGTTTAGGATTTTTTGCTTAAAATCTATGGTTTAGTGTTTAATGCTTGGGTTTGGTATATTCGGCTTGGGGTTTTGGGTTATGGTTTAGGGTTAAGCGTAGGATAAGATTTTGGGTAGGGTTAGGCTTTTTTTTTTTTTTAGGTTTTAGGGTTTGTTTTTTAGGATTTGAGATTTAAAATCAATGGCTTAGTGTTTAATGTTTGGGGTTTCGTATTTTGGACTTAGGGTTTTTTTGGACTTAGTGTTTTGGGTTTAGGGTTTATTGTTACCGTTAGGGTTAGATTAGGATTAGGTTAGGTTATTTTTAGGTTTTATAGTTTAGGGTTTTGCATTTGATGTTTAAAATTTATTGTTTAGTATTTAATGCTTCGGTTTTTGTATTTTGGGCTTTTTTTTAATATTTGCGTTTGTCGGGAGGTATTTTGGGCTTTGCATTTTGGATTTATGGTTTAGGGTTATGGTTAGGATTAGTGTTAGTTTTTTTTTTAAAGTTTTTGGGTTTAGGGTTTAGGATTTGATGTTTAATATCAACGGTGTAGTCTTTAATTTTTGGATTTTGGTATTTTGGGATTGGGGTTTAGGGCTTATTGTTGTGTTAGAGTCAGGGTTAATGTTTGGTTTCGGTTATGGTTTAGATTATTTTAGGTTTGGGGTTTTGGTTTAAGGATTTTAGTTTTAATATATATGGTTTAGTGTTTAATCTTTGTATTTTGGGCTTTGGGTTTAGGGTTTAGGGTTTAGAATTAGGGTTAAGGATAGGGTTAGGGCTAGGGTTTTTGTTAGGGATAGGGTAAGGATTAGGGTTTTCTTGTGTTTAAGGTTTTTTGGTTTAGGATAAAATATATGATTTAGTATTTAATGTTTGCATTTTGGTATTTTTGGCTTGGGGTTTTGGGTTACGGTTTAGGGTTAGGGTTAGTGTTAATGTTTAGATAAGAATTTGGGTTAGGGTGAAGGTTTTGGTTTTTTTTGGGTTTAATGGTTTGTGGTTTAGGATTTGAAGTTTAAAATCTATGATTTAGTTTTTCATGTATGGGGTTTCGTATTTTGGACATAGGGTTTTTTTGGACATTGTTTTAGGTTTTAGGGTTTAGAGTAAGGGTTAGGATTTGGTTTAGGATTTAGGTGTTTTTTTATTTTATGGTTCATGGTTCAGCATTTAAGGTTTAAAATATATGGTTTAATATTTAATGTTTGGATTTTAGTATTTTGGGCTTTGTGTTTCACGTTTATGCTTTAAGGTAGGGTTATTGTAAAGGTTAGGGTTAGGGTTAGGGTTATGGTTTTGGTTTTATGTTAGGTTTTTGGGGTTAGGGATTAGGATTAGAGATTTAATATCAATGGTTTAGTGTTTAATATTTGCATTTCTGTATTTTGGCCTTGCAGTTTAGGGTTTATGGTAGGGTTAGGGTTAGAGTTAAGGTTAGGGTTAAGGTTGTTTTTTGGTTTTAGGGTTTGGGATTAAAGATTTGAGTTATAATAGCGATTATTTAGTGTTTAATGTTAGGGTTTTTGTATTTTCGTCTTTGGGTTTAGGGTTTAGGGTTTAGAGTTAGGGTTAGGGTTGAGGATAGGGTTAGGGTTAGGGTTAGGGTTAGGGTTAGGGTGTTTGTTAGGGATAGGTAAGGGTTACGGTTTTTTGGAATTCTTTTGTTTTAGGTTTTCGGGTTTACGATTTTTGATTTAAAATCTATGATTTTGTGTTTAATGTTTGGGTTTCGGTATTTTGAAGTTGGGTTTTTAGTTTAATGGTTTAGGGTTACGGTTTAGGTGTTTTTAGGTTTTAGGGTTTGTGGTTTAGAATTTGAGGTTTAAATTATATTGTTTAGGGTTTGATATTTGGGTTTTTGTTTTTTGGTCATATGGTTTTTTTTGGACTTAGAGTTTAAGTTTTAGGGTTTAGGGTTAAGGTAAGGATTTGGGTGTAGGTTATTTTTAGGTTTTATGGTTCAACATTTGAGGTTTAAAATCTATGGTTTAGTATTTAATGTTTGGGTTTTTGTATTTGGTCTTAGGGTTTTGGGTTTATGGTGTAGGGTTAGAATTAGTTTTTTATAGGTTTAGGGTTTAGTGTTAGGGATTTGAGATTTAATATCAATGGTTTAGTGCTTAATATTTGGATTTTCATATTTTGGGCTTGGGATTTAAGGTTTGTGGTAGAGTTAGGGTTAGGGTTTAGGTTAGTTTTTAAGTTTTAGGGTTTGGGGTTAAGGATTTGAGTTTTACTATATATGTTTTAGTGTTTAATATTAGGTTTTGGTGGTTTGGGATTTGGGCTTTGGGCTTTGGGAATAGGGTTAGAGTTAAGAATAGGGTTCGGATTAGGGTTCGGGTTAGGGATAGGATTAGTGTTAGGGTATAGTGTTCTTTCAACTTTTAGGTTATGGTTTTTGTTAAAATCTATGGTTTAGTTTTTAATGTTTGGGTTTTGGTATTTTGGTCTTCTTTTTTTTTGAATAACCCTTCGAGGGGTAGGGGCTGAGCGACACACCCATGTCACGACCCAAAACGGGGACGCGACTGGCACCCACATTCACCCTCCTATGTGAGCGAACCAACCCATCTAAACCTTAACATTTTAATACAAAGTAATGCGGAAGACTTAAACTCATTGATAAAAACAATTCAAAACTATTATTATTATCCCCAAAATCTGGAAGTCATCATCACAAGAACATCTATCCTCAAATTACTAAACTAAAATGTCTAAGAACAAAATAACTAAAAAGCTAGTCCATGCCGGAAGTTCAAGGCATCAAGACTTGAAGAAGAAGATCCAGTCCAAGCTAGAAACATTAGCTCACCCTGAAGATCCGGTGTGACGAAGACTGGCTTGATTTACTGCTGAGTTGAAGTTGACGGAACGTTTGCTGCACTCCACAAATAACAAAGAAGAAAACATAAAAGTAGGGGGTCAGTACAACCACAAGTACTGAGTAGATATCATCGGCTAACTCAAAATAGGGAACAGTATATCAATAATAATGTAAATCAACTACAATACTCAACATGTAGCAATAACAATATTAATTCATCAATGAATACAACCGAGTTCACACATGAGGACTCAAGCCTCAATACCATACTCATTTGGGAATTAAGTTCATTGGATTGAGTATATTCATTATCTTTCAAGATTCATTATCTTTCTTCCTCTTGTGTTGGTACGTGACACTCCGCTCCTCTAATTCTATCCTGGTGCCGGAACGTGGCACCAGATCCATATACTATCCTTGTGTCGGAACGTGACACTCCGATCCTCATATTCTATCCTGGTGTCGGAATGTGACACTCCGATCCTCATATTCTATCCTGGTGTCGGAACGTGACACTCCGATCCTCATATTCTATCCTGGTGTCGGAACGTGACACTCCGATCCTCATATTCATTCTATCCTGGTACCGGAACGTGGTACCCGATCCATATTCTATCCTGGTGTCGGAACGTGACACTCCGATCCTCATATTCATTCTATCCTGGTACCGGAACGTGGCACCCGATCCCCTAATTCATCAAGCCTTCTTTTACACTAAGGCATCGTCAATCTTATTATATAATATATCAAGCGAATTAGGGTTCTTTCAAGATTTGGGATTCAATAGCTTCATCATGCTTTGTTAATTCATCACAATTTCATAATCATAATCATGCAAGCATACAATTTAAGCACATAGCAGGGTTTACAATACTATCAACACATAATATTCACTATTAAGAGTTCACTGCGAATATCGTAACATAAACCATAACCTACCTCCACCGAAGAATTGGAATCAACAAGAATCTCCCAAGCTTTGTTATTCCTCTTCCCTCTTCGATCGATCAATACTCTCTCAATTCGTGTCTCTCTTTTCTCTCTTGTTCTTTCTCTTTTGTTTTATTCAAACCCTCTTTCCTTTACCCTAATTAAAATATAATTAAGTGTAAAAGAGGACAATAAAACCCCACTAATTAACCAAAGTTACCCTTTTATCCCTCAAGGATTTGAGTTATTAATAAAACCCTCAATCCTTATAATTAAGGAAAGAATAGTCCAAAACGTCCCTTAAAACGTGTGAAGAAATCCCATTCTGCCTGGGATTTGTGCAACCTGTGACGGCCCGTCGTGCCTGCGACGGTCCGTCACCCAGGTTGTCGCAGCCTCCCAAAATCTAGGTGAGCTGTGACGGCCCGTCACACCAGTGACGGTCCGTCCTGCACCTCCGTCCTGATGGTCAGAAACTCGTTTCTTGTACCAAATTCTCAAAAGTTGAAGTGTTTTGCAACGGAAACTCACGACGGTTCGTCGTGGATGTGACGGCACGTCCTGCAGGTCCGTCACAATTTACAGAGAGTCGATTTTCAGTACCCAATTTCAGAATTCTAAGTATGCTGAAACGATGCACCCTCAACGGGCCGTCGTGCCTGTGACGGTCCGTCGTAGTGCCCGTAGTCTTGGCCAGTTTTTCCAGAATTAAAAATCTGCTGCTCAAAACGACTAAACAAGTCATTACAATAGATACCAATTTACCCATCGTTCGTCCCTGAACGATAAAAAGAAGAAAAACAATGGCGAAAAGGAGTACCTGAATCTGTAAACAGATGTGGATATTTTTCTTGCATATCTGCCTCCTTCTCCCAAGTAGCTTCTTCAACCGGTCGATTCTTCCATTGAACTTTGATGGATGCGATCTCTCTCGACCTCAACTTGCGAACTTCTCTATCTAATATAGCAACCGGTTCCTCTTCATAAGTCAAGTTCTCATCCAACAAAACTGAATCCCAACGGATGATGTAGTTTCCATCTCCATGGTATCTTTTCAACATGGACACATGAAATACCGGATGCACTCCGGACAGCCCTGGGGGCAAGGCTAATTCATAAGCCACCTCCCCTATTCTCTTAAGCACTTCAAATGGTCCAATATACCTTGGACTTACCCCTTTTTCCGAACCGCATCACCCCTTTCATGGGTGAAACCTTCAACAGGACTTGTTCACCTTCCATGAACTCCAAGTCTCTAACCTTTCGGTCTGCATCCTCTTTTTGTCTACTTTGCGCCGCTAGAAGCTTTTCTTGAATAGCTTTAACCTTCTCCAGAGAATCTCTCAACAGATCAGTCCCCCAAGGTCTAACTTCAAAGGCATCAAACCAACCAATGGGAGATCTACACCTCCTCCCATACAATGCTTCAAATGGAGCCATATCAATACTGGAGTGATAGCTATTATTGTATGAAAACTCCGCCAAAGGTAAAAAGCTATCCCAATGGCCACTAAACTCTACCACACATGCACGAAGCATATCCTCCAATACTTGAATCGTTCGCTCAGACTGACCATCAGTCTGAGGGTGAAACGCAGTACTAAGGTCCAACCTAGTACCTAATTCCACATGTAATTTCCTCCAAAACTTAGAAGTAAACTGCGTTCCTCTATCTGATATGATTGAGAGTGGAACTCCATGCAACCGAACGATCTCTGAGATGTAGATCTTGGCTAACATCTATGCATTGTAGGTCACCTTGACCGGAATGAAATGAGCAGACTTAGTTAACCTATCAACAATCACCCAAATAGAGTCATACTTACCCAAGGTCTTTGGAAGACCAACCACAAAATCCATTGCGATTCTCTCCCACTTCCATTCAGGAATGGGCATTCTCTGAAGTGTTCCTCCGGGCCTCTGGTGTTCATACTTTACTTGTTGACAATTTGGACATTTGGAAACAAACTCAACAATATCTTGTTTCATTCTACTCCACCATAAGTGTTGCTTTAGGTCACGATACATCTTGGTTGCACCAGGGTGTATAGAATATCCGGAACTATGAGCTTCTGTAAGAATAGTGGTGATCAAATCATCGATGTGGGGTACACATACCCTTCCCTTAATCCTCAGAACACCTTCCTCATCAATTATTGCTTCCTTAGCCTCTCCTCGCAACACTTTATCTCGAATGCGACCTAGTTCTCATCATCAAACTGCTTCCCCTTAATCTTGTCAAGGAAAGAAGATCTTGCCTCTACACAAGCCAACAATCCTCCCTTCTCATTTATTTCTAACCTCATAAGGTCGTTAGCCAAAATCTGAACCTCTCTAGCCAATGGGTGTCTCGAAGCTTGCAAGTGAGCTAGACTTCCCATGCTTCCGGCCTTTCTACTCAAGGCATCTGCCACAACGTTCGCCTTCCCCGGATGATACAAGATAGTGATATCGTAGTCCTTCAGTAGTTCCATCCATCTCCTTTGTCTTAAGTTCAAATCTTTCTGAGTAAAGACATACTGTAAACTACGATGATCCGTGTAGATTTCACACTTAACCCCATATAAATAATGCCTCCATTGCTTCAATGCAAATACTACCGCGGCCAATTCTAAGTCATGAGTTGGATAGTTACGTTCATGCACTTTTAATTGTCTTGAAGCATAAGCAATCACGTTCTTCTTGCATTAGCACTGCACCCAAACCCGTATAGGATGCATCACAATAAACAATGAAGTTCTTACCCTCTACTGGCAAAGTAAGAATTGGTGCGGTAGTCAACAAGGTCTTAAGCTTCTGAAAGCTTTCCTCACACTCATCCGACCATACAAATGGAACATTTTGCTTAGTCAAGTTCGTCAATTGGGAAGCAATAGAAGAGAATCCCTTGAAAAATCGGCGGTAGTAGCTAGCTAACCAACGAAACTCCTTATTTCTGACACGTTTGTAGGTCTTACCCAATTTTTCACCATCTCAACTTAGATGGATCCACCATCACTCCATCCTTAGAAACCACGTGCCCCAAGAAGGACACTGAATCTAGCCAAAACTCACACTTGGAGAATTTCGCATAAAGCTTTTTCTTCCTCAACAACTCTAACACCATTCTCAAATGCTCCTCATGTTCCTTCTTACTTTAGAGTATACCAATATATCATCTATAAATACGATCACAAAGAGGTCCAAATATGGCTTAAAAATCCCATTCATCAAGCTCATGAAAGCAGCAGGGGCATTCGTAAGACCAAAAGACATTACCACAAATTCATAATGCCCATACCTAGTTCGAAAAGCAGTCTTTGGCACATCCGTTGCGCGTATTTTCAATTGGTGATAACTGGACCTCAACTCTATTTTTGAGAAGACACAAGCACCTTGTAACTGATCGAACAAGTCATCAATGCGAGGAATGGGGTACTTGTTCTTAATAGTTACTTTGTTCAACTGTCGGTAATCTATGCACATTCGAAAGCTCCCATCCTTCTTCTTTACAAACAAGACCGGAGCACCCCAAGGAGATGCACTTGGTCTAATGAAGCCTTTGCTCAACAACTCTTGAAGTTGTGCCTTTAACTCTCTTAACTCTGCGGGAGCCATTCTATAAGGGGGTATAGAAATGGGGCGAGTACCTGGTTCCAAATCAATGCAGAAGTCTATATCCCTATCTGGTGGCATACCAGGAAGATCTGCAGGGAACACATCCAAAAACTCACGGACTACCGAAACTGACTCCATCGAAGGTACTTGAGCAGAGTCATCCTTGAGATGTGCCAAGAAAGCTAAACACCCTTTACTCACCATTTTCTTAGCACGAAGAAAGGAGATGATACGCACCAGATTGGAAGTGTAGTCGCCCTCCACACTAACGGATCTTCCCCAGGCTTGGCTAACGTAACAGTTTTAGCATTACAATCCAAAATCGCAAAATTCGGAGAAAGCCAAGTCATACCCAGAATTACATCAAAGTCACCCATTTCTAGAATAACCAAGTATACATAAGTGTTGCTCCCCAAAAAATTCACCAAAAAAGACCTATATACCTTTTAAACTACCACAGACTCACCCACCGGAGTAGAAACACGAATAGGAATGTCAAGTAATTCACAATGCAAATTTAGACCATTAGCAAATGATGAAGATACATATGAAAATGTGGAGCCAGGGTCAAATAATACAGATGCCATGCAATCACAAACCAAAAGATTACCTGTGATAACAACATCAGACGCCTCCGCTTCAGATCCATCAGGGAAAGCGTAACAATGGGCCCTATCACCAGTCTGTCCGTTGCCCCTACCATATTGTGTCGTAGTGGCTCCCATTTGCCCATCACCTCTGCCGTTGTGGTGACCACCATTACCTCGACCACCACGCCCTCCAGAATAACGGCCTCTACCATGACCACCTCTACCTCTAGCTAGTGGGGCTCTGTAACTCTGGTTTGGACAATACCTCTTAATGTATCCAATCTCCCCACATCCATAACATTCTCTGGGTTCACGCATCGGCCCCTCAGAGAAACGTTGACCGGTCTGAGGTGGACCCCCAACTACAGTCTGTAGTGAAGACTGAATTGGTCGACTTGCGTAACCTCCGGAGCTCTGTCCTCTAGAGTGAGAACCATTAAACTCACCTCCCCTTCGAAAACTTTTTGATGTCGATGTCGTAGGGAAGTCATCTGGCTTCACTCCTTCCACTTCTATCACAAAGTCTACCACCTCTTGGAAGGATGTTGCTGTTGCCGCTATCTGTAAGGCTGAAATCCGCAATTCTGACCTCAACCCCTTCACAAAACGGCGGATCCGTTCTTGTGGACTGAAACAAAGTTGGGTGGCATACCTTGATAAGGCACGAAACTTAGCCTCATATGCGTTAACCGTCATCCTACCTTGCTCGAGACTCAAGAACTCATCCCTTTTTCTATCTCTCAAGGTCCGGGGGATATACTTTTCCATGAACAAACTAGAGAATGATTCCCAAGTCATAGGTGGTGCCTCTGTTGGTTGACACTCAACATGTGACCGCCACCACATTTTGGCGTTCCCTTGAAACTGATAGCTTACGAACTCAACGCCAAACCGTTCTACTATCCCCATCTTGTGTAGTAGCTCATGACAATCAACCAGAAAATCGTAGGCATCCTCTGATTCTGCGCCCTTAAAGACTGGAGGTTTCAATTTCAAGAACTTACTGAAAAGTTCATGCTGGTCATTTGTCATAATAGGCCCAGTAGTCAGACGTGGAAATGTGCCTATCCCCAATGTTGCATCCATGCGGGGAGCCATAGTAGCCGCATGTCGTATCTCTGAAACCAGGGGTGTTGGTGCAGAAACCACTGGAGGTGCCTGACCGTGATCAGATAACCCGCTCAGATAAGCAAGAACCTGATTGATCATCTCTGGGGTAGGTTGGGGTGGCATTTCCTCATTTTGCACTTGTTCATTCTCCCCTTTCCTCACCCTCTCTTATCACCTCCTCGGTCGGTGGAGGAGTCACTGCCCTAGCATCAGATGGGCTAGGTGCTCGTCCTCTTCCTCTAGAGGACGTCCTCCCATGACCTCTACCACGGCCTCTTGCCGCTGTTCTTCCTCGAGCCACAGCCCCAGTGGCTGGCTCAGTCGTTTCTTGTCTTTCCGTCGTTGCTGCTGGTGCGGTCGTTGCTCTAGTTCTAACCATATGCGAAATAGAGTGAAGATGGTCAGATACCAATTTGTATCACCTAGATACCAATTGGACTCAAGTAGTAGCACGAAAGAAAGAATGAAAGAATGGAATTTTCCTAAAGTCTTATAGCCTCTCAAAGAAAAGTAAAGGCGTCCCCCTACCGTTCCTTAAAACTCTACTAGACCTGTTCTTGTGTGATGAGACCAATGAACCTAATGCTCTGATGCCAAGTTTGTCACGACCCAAAACGGGGACGCGACTGGCACCCACATTCACCCTCCTATGTGAGCGAACCAACCCATCTAAACCTTAACTTTTTAATACAATATCATCAAAAGTAATGCGGAAGACTTAAACTCATTAATAAAAACAATTCAAAACTATTATTATTATCCCCAAAATCTGGAAGTCATCATCACAAGAACATCTATCCTCAAATTACTAAACTAAAATGTCTAAGAACAAAAATAACTAAAAAGCTAGTCCATGCCGGAAGTTCAAGGCATCAAGACTTGAAGAAGAAGATCCAGTCAAAGCTCACCCTGAAGATCCGGTGTACGAAGACTGGCTTGATTTACTGCTGAGTTGAAGTTGACGGAACGTTTGCTGCATTACACAAATAACAAAGAAGAAAACAAAAAAGTAGGGGGTCAGTACAACCACAAGTACTGAGTAGATATCATCGGCTAACTCAAAATAGGGAACAGTATATATCAATAATAATGTAAATCAACTACAATACTCAACATGTAGCAATAACAATATTAATTCATCAATGAATACAACCGAGTTCACACATGAGGACTCAAGCCTCAATACCATACTCATTTGGGAATTAAGTTCATTGGATTGAGTATATTCATTATCTTTCAAGATTCATTATCTTTCTTCCTCTTGTGTCCGTACGTGACACTCCGCTCCTCTAATTCTATCCTGGTGCCGGAACGTGGCACCCGATCCATATACTATCCTGGGGTGGGAACATGACACTCCGATCCTCATATTCTATCCTGGTGTCGGAACGTGACACTCCGATCCTCATATTCTATCCTGGTGTCGGAACGTGACACTCCGATCCTCATATTCTATCCTGGTGTCGGAACGTGACACTCCGATCCTCATATTCATTCTATCCTGGTAACGGAACGTGGCACCCGATCCATATTCTATCCTGGTGTCGGAACGTGACACTCCGATCCTCATGTTCATTCTATCCTGGTACCGGAATGTGGCACCCGATCCCCTAATTCATCAAGCCTTCTTTTACACTAAGGCATCGTCAATCTTATTATATAATATATCAAGCGAATTAGGGTTCTTTCAAGATTTGGGATTCAATAGCTTCATCATGCTTTGTTAATTCATCACAATTTCATAATCATAATCATGCAAGCATACAATTTAAGCACATAGCAGGGTTTACAATACTATCAACACATAATATTCACTATTAAGAGTTCACTGCGAATATCGGAACATAAACCATAACCTACCTCCACCGAAGAATTGGAATCAACAAGAAATCTCCCAAGCTTTGTTATTCCTCTTCCCTCTTCGATCGATCAATACTCTCTCAATTCGTGTCTCTCTTTTCTCTCTTGTTCTTTCTCTCTTGTTTTATTCAAACCCTCTTTCCTTTACCCTAATTAAAATATAATTAAGTGTAAAAGAGGACAATAAAACCCCACTAATTAACCCAAAGTTACCCCTTTTATCCCTCAAGGATTTGAGTTATTAATATAACCCTCAATCCTTATAATTAAGGAAAGAATAGTCCAAAACGTCCCTTAAAACGTGTGAAGAAATCCCATTCTGCCTGGGATTTGCGCAACCTGTGACGGCCCGTCGTGCCTGCGACGGTCCGTCACACAGGTCGTCGCAGCCTCCCAAAATCTAGGTGAGCTGTGACGGCCCGTCACACCAGTGACGGTCCATCCTGCACCTCCGTCCTGACGGTCAGAAACTCGTTTCTTGTACCAAATTCTCAAAAGTTGAAGTGTTTTGCAACGGAAACTCAGGACGGTTCGTCGTGGATGTGACGGCACGTCCTGCAGGTCCGTCACAATTTACAGAGAGTCAATTTTCAGTACCCAATTTCAGAATTCTAAGTATGCTGAAACGTTGCACCCTCGACGGGCCGTCGTGCCTGTGACGGTCCGTCGCAGTGCCCGTAGTCTTGGCCAGTTTTTCTAGAATTAAAAATCTGCTGCTCAAAACGACTAAACAAGTCGTTACAACCCAGGCCTTGTCATTAATAACAAAAACAAAATATAATGGAGGGTGACATAAACCTAACCTCCAATCCTACGATGGTTTAGAGTCAACTTTCCAAAACAAGGTCAACTCCTTCCCTTACAATGAAAGATGAAACCAAAATACTAAGAACTTAAGGAGAGGACTCCTCTTGTTACAAAGTATCTATGAAATGAAAAGTTCGGGTTAATGGCTTAGGGTTACGGTTAAGGTTAGGGTTAGGGTTAGGTTTAGTTTTTTTTTATAGGTTTAGGGTTTGTGGTTTAGTATTTTAGGTGAAAAATCTACGGTTTAGTGTTTAATGTTTGAGTTTTTGTATTTTTGACTTAGGTTTTTTTTGTAACATTTATTTTTTTGGGTTTTTTTGGACTTAGGGTTTAGGGTTAGTGTTAGGGTTATGGTTTATTTTAGGCTTTATGTTTCAAGGTTTAACATTTGAGGTTTGAATCTATGTTTTAGTATTTAATATTTGGGTTTAAGTATTTTGATTTTTTTATTGGAATGACCCTTGTGGTGGGTCAAGGGATGAGCAACCCCCATATCGTATCATTTCGCCAAAAAATTTATACAAGAAGGGGGGCTATACGTTACCTTCATGCCTATGATGGGTCAAAATGACCTACCTACTAAGGTTAGTCGTTTTACCCTTACAACATGCATATATTCTAAAACTAAATTCTAGAATACCATAATTAAGGGAGACTCTCCCCTTATAATTGGATATGGAAAAACTTAACAATACATTAAACTATATCTACATCTAGACAATTATAATAGGTTATGAAAGAACATAAGTTTGTCATTAGGTATTACTGCATCATCTACCAGTGTGTCCTTCATGATGGTTCTTTAATCCTTTTGAGCTTCTTTATTATAAAATTTTGCATTCCATGTTTTTCCCAAAATATAGGTTCATTTGATTAATCACACAAGTTGATGTTTATTGAGGTTTAACGTCAATGGTTTTGTGTTTGATGTTTTGGTTTTGGTATTTTGGTCTTGGGGTTTAGGGTTTATGGTAGGATTAAGTTTAGGGTTAGTGTTTAGTTTTTTTTTAGGTATTAGGGTTTGGGGTTAAGGAAATCTTAGGGTTTTGGTATTTTGGACTTTTGGTTTAGGGTTTAGGGTTTAGGGTTTAGGTTAGGGTTCGTGTTAGGGATGGGGTTTAGGGTGTTTTAGGGTTTTAGGTTTTGTTTTTTGTTTAAAATCTATGGTTTAGTGTTTAATGTTCAGATTTTTTTATTTTGGGCTTGGGGTTTTGGGTTAAATGCTTAGGGTTAGGGTTAGGGTTCCGATTTTCTTTTAAGTCTTTTTAAGGTTTTAGGGTTTATGGTTTAGGATTAGAAGTTTAAAATATATTGTTTATTTTTTAATGTTTGGGTTTTTGTATTTTTGACTTAGTTTTTTTTACATGGGTTTAGGGTTCACGTATACAGTTAGGGTTAGGATTAAGGTCAGGGTGTTGGTTTTTTTAGCTTTTATCGTTCAGGGTTTAGCATTTGAGGTTTAAAATCAATGGTTTAATATTTAATATTTGGGTTTTGGTATTTTGGGCTTAGGGTTTTGGTTTTATGGTTTAGGGTTAGGGTTAACATTAAGGTTAGGTTTATTGTTTAGGGTTAGGGTTAGCATTAACTTTAGTGTATTGTTAGGGTTAATGTTTTGGGATTTTTTCGTTTTTGGTTTCAGGGTTTAGGATTTGAGGTTTAATATCAATGGTTTAGTCTTTAATGTTTGGATTTTGGTATTTTGAACTTGGGTTTTAGTGTTTATGGTAGGGTTAGGGTTAAGGTTAGGGTAAGGGTTTAGGTTATTTTTTAGGTTTTTGGGGTTAAGGATTTGAGTTGTAATATTTATAGTTTAATGTTTAATGTTAGGGTTTTGGTATTTTGGGCTTCGGGTTTAGGTTTTAAGATTTAGGGTTAGGCTTAAGGATAAAGTTAGGTTAGGGTTTGTGTTAGGGATAGGTATAGGTTTAGGGTTTAGGGTTCTTTTAGAATTTTTGATTTGTGGTTAAGGATTTTTGGATTAAATTCTATGGCTTAGTGTTTAATGTTTGGTGTTGGTATTTTGGTCTTGGGCTTTCAGGTTAATAGTTTAGGGTTAGGGTTAGGGTTAAGATTAGGGTTAGTGTTTAGATTAGGGTTAGGGTTAGGTTTAGGCTTTTTATGTTTTAGGATTTGTGGTTTAGGATTTGAGGTTTAAAATCGATTTTTTAGTGTTTAATGTTTGGGTTTTTGTATTTTGGACATAGATTTTTTTTTGGACTTGGGAATTAGGGTTAGGGTTAGGATAAGGATTAGGGTGTATTTTTTTTTTAATGTTTTAATTTTTTTTAGTAAACGACCCTTGTAGTGGGTCAGGGGCTTAGCAACACCCCCAGGCCTTATCGATTTTTTTTATTTAGGATTTAGGGTTTAGGGGATAGGTTAGGGTTAGGGTTAGGATTAGGGTTAGGGTGTATTTTTTTTAGGATTTATGGTTCAAGGTTTAACATTTGAGATTTAAAATCTATGGTTTAGTATTTAATGTTTGAGTTTTCGTATTTTGGGCTTAAGGTTTTGGGATTATGTATAGCGTTAAGGTTAGGGTTAGAGTTTTTGGTTTTCATACGTTTTTGGGTTTAGTTTTTAATGTTTTTGTTCTTGCACATTAGGTTATATGTATAGTTTTTATGGTAAGGTTAGGGTTAGGGTTAATGTTGGGGTTAGGGTTAGGGTTTAGGATGTATTTTATGTTTTAGGGTTTGGGGTTAAGGATTTGAGTTTTAACATATATGGTTTAGTGTTTAATGTTAGTGTTTTAGTATTTTGGGCTTTGGGTTAAGGGCTTAGGGTTAGGTTTAAGGATAGGGTTAGGGTTAAGGTTCATGTTAGGGATAAGGGTTAGGGTTAGGGTTATGATTTTGGGTTTTTTCTGAGTTTTAGGTTTTGGGTACTAGAATTTTTGGTTTTAAATCTATGGTTTAGTTTTTAATGTTTGGGTTTGGTATTTTGGACTTAGGGTTTTAGGTTTAATGTTTATGGTAGGGCTAGGGTTTATTTTGTTAAAAGAACGACCCTTGTGGTGTGTCAGGGGCTGAGCAACACCCCAAGGGTTATCATTTATTAACATCAAAAGTACATAGAGGGGGGCATAGACCTTATGTGTGATCCTAAGGTGGGTTATGAGTTAATCCACCTACTATGGTTATTCAACTCAACCCTATTATACCATGTTATTTGAAAAAGAAACTAAGCATCTATGGAGGACTCTTCCTTAATACATAGATTACTAGAATACATAGTCATTAAAAATAGTATGTTTCTAAAAGAACCTTACTCTTATACAACATGTAAATATAAAAATAACTTTAATTTTAACAGAACAACATGATTAAAGACCTCTACTTCAAGCTCTAGTAAGAAGCCTTCTAGTATTCCCTGAACTTGTATTATGTCTTGTCGTCCTCCTTCCTCTTGGTGACAACCCTTGTTTATCTCAAATATCTTTAATATATTCTTCATATTCAATGTGGGAAGTGGATTTAACTTCATCTTCATCTTCAATACTGTCAAAGGATCTAATATCTTCATCATACTCATCCTCGGAAGCTATATGACTATATTCATCCTCTTCTTCACCTCTTTGTTGTAGTCCCTGCTGTTCCTCCCCTTGTCATTTTGTTAGAGCATTTATTCTATTTTTACTCACCCTATTCATGGATTTGTTGTTACAGTCCTGAGGTGAATTTCCTTCCTTTTCATGTTAATTTTTCTTATGATACTTCTGACAAAGACTGTGCTGGAGCTTTCTCCTCGTCATATTGATGGGCTGGAGATTAACTGCTACTACTATCCTTCTTTATAAATCAACCTTTTTTTTAATTTCCTTCCCTTGCAACTCAGATTCTATGTTCTCCTCTATTTCCATATTTTCACTTCTTTCCACATCTACACAAATTCTATTAATCTCACATAAAATAGGAGTGTGTTGTGATGGATGGGATTGTGAAATCATACCTTGTTGCATGACCTACATGGTCTGTTTGTTAAAGAAAAACAGTTGCGTAATCCTCATTGTGTATCTCTGTTTAAGCTATTGTAATTTGTTCTTGCTTATCTAATTCAATAAAATTGTTAGATGTAGGACCTTTAATTTGCATACCTGTTTGTGCTGGTTGTTGTGCATCTTGTTAGTATTCTGTTGTAGATTCTTAACCTTCAAAACAGTCTTTGAAAGGACATGCTTTTACTGTGTAGTTAGTTTTGTTTTTTGCTTCTGCCATTTATCATCTTGATCAACAAATTCTGGAACCTGTTGCATTTGTTTTGTGTTATCTGCAGGGTGTTTACCCTGCATTCTTTCACCTACTGCATGATCCTTGTCATTAAGTTATGTATTGGCTTTCCTTTATTGCCCTTCTTCCAATTCATTTTTTAATAGAATTCCTCATCTCTTGCTTTAATTGTTTAGTCCTTGAGCATGTGGCCTTGATTTTTACAATATGGAAAATAGTCAGGTAAGTTCTCTTTAATAACAGATAGTATTAAATAATAGTATTAAATAATATTAGTATTTACTCTGTACTAATCCTAGTCCTATTAGGATTAGTACTCCTTAATCCTAGTCCTATTAGGATTAGTACTCCTTCCTATATCTCCTATATATATCTCCCATGTATTCCCTTGTTAGGTTAACACTTCAATACAATCAATATTCCTTCATGGTATCAAGATCCAGAAAACCTAGACCTTCTTTTCTCTAGGTTTTTTTTTCTCCCTCTTTAGGGCACCGATCGTTCCCTCTCTTCTCTTGGGCGGCGGCAGCCATGACAACCGAGGTGGATCCTCTCGATTCACTTCCTTCTGGCGTTAAACTCCTTCTCAAGCATCTTCATGCCCTGATTCCCAAAAAATTATCAGACATAAATTACCCTACATGGAAAATCACCGTTCTTACAGCCCTTGATGCCAATTACCTTCTCAAATACGTCGATGGAAGCAGAGAACCGCCGCCGGTAGTCATCACCGCCATGGACAAATCAGAAAAAAACAATCCGGCCCATGCCGCCTGGAAAGCCGTGGATGGCCAGATCCGATCATGTTTGATTGCGGTCATCTCTCCCACGGTTCAGAATCATGTCCGATCCTACACAACTGCTTCAGCCTAGTGGACGGCCCTCGCAACACGCTATGCATCAATTTCCCAAAGGCACAAAAACTATGGCGGAGTATTTAGACGAGCCCTCCACCATCATCACAGCCCTCGACACCGTGAACGAAATCATTCCCAAAAAAGATCTCGTCATGTGCATCGTTCGGGGGCTCCCATCAGCTTACTCCTCTATTAAGCAACCGGTTTGCATCAGTCCAACGCTCGTTGACCTGGCTACTCTCTCCTCGTGGCTAAAAGGTGAAGAAATCAACGTGGATCTGGAGAGCAAACTTCTTCTCCGAGAAGCCGTTGTTATGGAGCCGGCCACCGCCCTCACTGCAAGCCAGAACTATCGCGGGGGGCGTGGAGGCGGCCGACAGTGGAGCCGCGGCGGCTACGGCTGAAATAGCGGAGGCCGCGGGCGCAGCGGTCGGCAGGGCAATCGTCCGCCGTACGACGGTCAGCAGCACAAATTTGCTGTCACTTATCTGGTGGTTCTGAAGATGGTGGATTCATATATTGTGCTCGAACAAGGAGGATATCAAATCCATGATTATCATCAATTATAACAAATTTGTTGCATGATTCCTCCCTCTTTTAATGTCCCTGATCACTGTCATTGGTTAGCATCCCTCTTCTATTTGTTGGGATTTTTTTTGATCTTGGGTGTACTTTCTGGAGTACAACTAACAACCCGTTCCCTTTTATCTTTATTTCATTCTTTTTCAGATTGTAGTTTTTCCTTATTGTTGCAAGAATCTTGTTCCCTATTATCTCAGCTTTGTATTTGCTATTTGTTGTGTTGTTTCTCCCCTTGTTGCTACCTGTTTCTAGAATTATCAAGGGCTCTAGAGTCAGTGCTATGGTCAACCAACCCCTCATTCAGAACATGAGGAAAACTCCCCTCTTTGGTAATCCCATCCTGAAAGTTAGTAATTTTCTCCTGACACCCCCAAGTCATACCTCCAATAACTTTTTCAGAAATACCATCATCAACATTAATAATATTGGGCAAAATGTGACTTGGGAGCATTGAGTCAATACCTGTGCTCTTGTGATTGTATGTTGCAGTACTCTGCTGCATTTGTTCATTGTTTATGTTGTTTTTTTTTTGGCAGGTGAGCTGTTAGTAGCTCCTTTTTTTTTATTGATTTTGCTGTGTTGCTAGTCCGCTGATGTGCTCCTTCTCTCTATTGTTTGTCCCCTTATGTTCATGCATTCCAGGGTTGGAGAAAATATTTTTAGTTGGTATATTAGTCATACATGCTGTTTCTTGTTCTTGTTGTTGGTCGTCCCTGCTTCTTTGTGTTTGTGGTGAAACTAGTTTCCATACAGACTTGGAGTTAGTTGCCTCCTGATTTTTGTGCTGCCTCTTTTTTTGGGTCTGCCATTGTTCATGCTTTAACTCTACTTGTTGATCCTGTTCATACTGTTTGAAGGTGTTTTTTTCTTGTTGATGGCTTGTAAGTTGCTTTCTTTCTTAAGTTTGGTTTTCTTCCTTGTTCTGCTTATTTTGTGTCTTTGCTGCAGCTCATTTGTACTTCTTTCTTGTTCTTGTGAAAATTTTTATTTGCTCATGGTCTTTGCTCTTTTTCCCATATTCTAGTTCCTTCCTTTTCTTGAACTCATCATCCCTCATTTTGATTGTATATTCTTCATCCATATGACCTTGATGTTCACAATACAAGGAATAGCACCTTCCCAATAGACTCCAATATAGTAGTCAGCAATACCTTATTGTAACAATGCTAAGGTATGCCAGGAATAGCCACCCTTTGTTCAAATTTTCTTCATCAGATTAAAGCCACACATGCAGGTCTTTCTTTTGTAAGACCAAGTCGGATTCTAAATCTTGTCATGTTTCCCCTTCTCTTATTAACAGTAGAATTATCTAAGTATAAAACCTTACCAATAGAAGATAGCATAGCAATAAGTATATCCTTATAATAGATATGTCATGGGAGTTCCGGAGTACCTATCCAAATTCCTTATAATTGAAATGCCATGGGAGTTCCAAAGGACCTATCCGAACTAGAACAATAGGTGTTTCGTCTTTAGGTTTAAAGGTAGGTGTCCAAGTTTGAATACGCATAGGTTGTCCCTCAATAACCATTCTTTGTTTAGTCCAACCTTTTACAAAGTCTAATTCACTATCCAAATCAATGTAGACATGTCTCGCATTTAAATGGGCAATTTTAACTCTACTTGATAGCTGCGTTTGGTTGATAAAAATCTGTCTAATTAGTTTAACTTTAGGCATTGCATAACTAAACTTAACAACTAGAGTATACTTACACCTATCAAAACATTTAACCAAGAAATCTACAGCACTAAATATAATAGCTGGTCTACCTTGCTTCGTAGTAATCTTAGGTGTCTCAAACATTATCAGAGTAGTAGTTTTAGCCAGATTATATTTAAATCTAGTTGCATACGTTTTTATAATCGTATAGAGAGATGGTTCTTGATCTTCCCCTTTTTTGGGTAAGTGTTGACTACTTTGATTATTGGACATTCTAACAGGAACTAGATTCTTGAACCCTGCTTATTCTGAGTATTTTGCCTAGTAAAATTGTTTGAAATTTGAGGGAATTCAGTAAGATTTTTATGCTAATTACCACCCCCATTCCCACCTTGTACTTGGCATGTTCGTGCTTTAATCCCTGTTCTTTCAGTTTATCAACAACAACAGCAGGCTTAGAAGCAGCACACATATTAACATTATCAACAGCAACTAGACAAACATTCTCTTTATCTATACAATGCACACTAGAAACAAAGGAGCCCTGCTAGTTGAAACAATCTTACCTGTGTGTACTCATTCATAATTAGTACTTGCAGCCATATTTTTATAGCATTGTAGGATCAATTAATCACCTTGTATCATTGCACAAGTCCCTTGAACTTTCCTAGCAACTTCAACAATGTTCTTTCGACATTTTTGTGAACTTGCTTCTTGAATTTGAAAGTTAATAAAAGTATGTTGTCGTAGACTAGGATTTCAAAATATTACTTCAGATTTAACACCTACAACTCTTGGATTCGCTTCTTGATATTCCTCCTCTTTGATTTTGATCAGAGTTCCTCCTTTACCACCAATTGATCTTTATAGCTGGGCGATTACGACTCCTATTTGGTGTAAATTTTCAATATGTCGATTGCCTTGAAAAGGAGAATAATACCAAATATTTGGATCCACATTTACACCACCATACATCATTCTAAAAATAGATCACTCATCTAGCGAATTGTGATCTCCAATCTTTAGACCACCTACAAACTCAATTGATATTTTGACCTGTTTCTTGATAGTATTCTTTCTTCCATATATTTAATAACAAGCAAACTAGAATTCTCCATTTCCATGACTCATCTTTCCCATTCTAATTACTCTAAGGAAATTGCAATATGAATCGTTTCTTCATGCCACAACTTTGAATTTGTGGAATATTCTGTTGTTTGTGGATAAATATTAGGATGATGAACTTGTTCCTTATCTTGAGGCCGATTCTTTTCAACCGGTAGCGTTAAGGCAATTTGATTGACCTCCGATTACCTGCCGCTGTGAGAACTAGAGAGAGAATTTTTTTAGTCTTTTATTTTGAGCTTCTTGTAGAGTTAGGTTTTTTTTCTGGTGAATTACCCTTAGAGGGGTAAGGCCTGAGAAACACCCCCAGGCCTTATCATTAATAACAAAAAAACAAAATACAAGGAGGGGGCATAAACCTAACCTCAAACTTAAGATGGTTTGGAATCAATTTCCCAAAGGAAGTCAACTCCTCCCCTTACACAAAAGATGAAACAAAAATACTAAGCACCTAAGGATAGGACTCCTCTCAATACAAAGTACTTAGGAAACATAAACTAGGGAAACTCTCCCTTTACAAGAAAGCCTATAAACTGACCAAACCTATTCAAAGTAGTTATAACTTTTATTATAGCTAAGTTTAAAGGATATACAACCTTAAGGAGGTTGAGAAATTCTCTTTTTCTTCTTTGTTCTAAAATTAGGCATCTCCAATAGGTCAAGTTGATAGTAGACCTTTTGCTTCTTTAGGTAATTGATGGTTGTTGAAATATACATGAGGATTGGCAATTTTCTGACTATGTTTTGACAATGCATCTGCTACGCAATTTGCTTCTCTAAAAACATTACTGCATTTGAAGTTCTGGACTTGAGCAATAAGTTGTTGCAGCCTTTCAAGTTGAGTGATGATGATCCATTGAGGGACTTCCCTCTTTAGGACCCATTGCACTACTAGTTGAGAGTCAAGTTCCAAATTACGCTCTTGTATCCATGCTCAAGTGCCCAAGTTAAGCCAAAGATGGTTGCCTCTATTTTAGCTTTGTTTTTTGTTCGTTCTCCAAATGTTTTTGTGATAGACATCACCAATTTTCCATGTTTGTTTGTCAAGATTCCACCTGCCCCCAGCCTGCCAGGGTTTATGAGTGCACTACCGTCAGCGTTCACTTTGAGCCACTAATCTGCAGGTTTAAGGCATTTCACCATGTTCACCTTTATGTCATGCACACACTTTTCACTCTTTTTTATTAGATCAGTTCACTTTGCAGGCCATTGGAGATGTGGAAATGCACTGTTAAGCATTTTGAAGTTGTCTTTGTAGACTGCATACTTCACCCTGCTGATGTTGGTCGCTTTACCTCCATACTTGCAGGCACACCTGTTCTTCCACAAATTCCAGCAGATTAATACTGGAGTAGCTTGTAGCAGCAGTTTGTGGGCTTCATTTTTGGACTTTGCTGTCCACCATTGTTGTAGCAGCAACTGCAATGAGGAATGGTCTGGCTGTAGGCCTGCACTTCCTACAAAATAACTCCATACATTGACTGCAAATTTCCCTGAATTTAATGTGTGTTCTATGTTGTCCATACCTACTCCATCAAGACACCAAAAACAAAGTGATGGCTCAATGCCAAAGTTAATGAATCTTTCATTAGTAGGAAGTTTACCCCAAAGGGTTCTCCATAACAAAAAAGAAGATTTAAAAGGAATGTTCTTATGACATAGGAAGGAATTGAATTGGTTCTTGACTCTTTTATCCCTGATTTACTCCCAAGCTGAAGAACGGGTGAAGCTCCCATGACTGTTGAGTTTCAACACTGCCCTGTATGGAATGTGCTGATGTGGAGATATCTCTGTTGCCAATATGTTGGAGAACTGATTGGCTGGTAGCTGCCATATCAGCTTGCTGCAGCTCCACTTCCATTCCTCCCAAAATTCAGCCAGTGTAGATTTGTTGAATCTATTACTATTGGTAGTGAATTGTGCTAATGGTCCAGTGCCAAGCCAATTATCCCACCGAAAGGAACAATTTCCAGCTTGAAGTTTCCATTTGATGTGATGCTCCACTTGTTATGTGTTCATCAACATGTACTTCCAAGTTATAGAATCTCCATTATCCCATTTTTTGTTGACAGGGTCGGACCTTTGGCAGTATTTTGCTCTCAAAAAGTTTCCACACAAGGTTTATTTGGTCCTAAAAATCCACCATTTTTTGAATTGGAAGGCCTTGCAAATGTGTTTTAGATTCCTCATGCCAAATCCTTCCTCAACATAAGGGAAGCTTAGGTTTTTCAAATAAGCCCAATGGTACCTCTTCCTATCACTTTTCCATCCCAAGAAGAAGTCAGCCACAAGCATTTGTATTTGTTTAAGAACGGTAGCGGGAGAAGTTACTGTAGAAAGTAGATGAATAGGGAGGGCCTGTAGCACATGTTTTGTAAGAACTGCCTTTCCAGCATAACTAAGTTATTTGGTTTGCCAACATGTAATACTTCCAACAACTTTATTCACAAGGTCAGAACAATATATATTCCCAGGCCTACCAACAAATAAAGGGAAGCCAAGGTAAGTAATAGGACCTTTCTTTTGTTTTAAACTTGTCAGTCTATTCTATCTCATGTTCTATTGAAAACATTAGAGTGTAGCATAAATGATTTTTGTCTCCATTGATGAGTTGCCCTGAAGTATGTGCATACTCCTTTAAGGTACTCATTAATAACGTCAAAGATTTCCATCTTCCTTAAGTGAACAAAGTTATATCATCAGCAAAACAGGGATGGCTTACTTGTGGCCCTCTCTTTTCCATGAAAAAAACCATGGTAGTATGGCTGATTGTGTAGTATGTTGAGATATCTTGATAATACCTCTGCACCTAAATGAAATAGGGTCGGAGAAAGAGGATCACCTTGCTTGAGACCTCTGGTGGAATGAAAAAAGCCATATCTCTTACCATTGACAATAATATAATACCGATTGTTAGCCATGATTCTCACACCATATCAATAAATATCTCAGCAAATCCCATTTTCCTTAGAACCAGGCAAGTATATGACCAAGTTACCCTATCATAAACTTTTGCCATGTCTAGTTCAATAATGACATTGCTACCAATATTGGGTTTTTTGATTTGGTGAATGATTTCCTGAGCTAGCATGATATTCTCAGAAATACTTCTACATTTAACAAACCCTGAGTTATTATGAGAGATTAAAGGAGGGAGTATAGTTTTAAGTCTGTAACTCATTACCTTAGATATGATCTTGCTAGTTAAGTTGCTCAGACTTATAGGCCTATACTCAGTGATCTTGTTTGGATTATTCACTTTAGGGAGCAGCACAATACAAGAATAGGAGAAGTATTTAGTAATCATATGTCCACTAAAAAAGGCCTGTACAACCCCCATAAGATCATTCTTGATAATATGTCAACACTTTTGAAAAAAATACACATTCATACAATCAGGTCCAGTTGTAGAATAAGGATTCATAGAAAAAAACACCTCTTTAATCATCCATACTAGGAATATTGGTAAGCTGAGTATTTTGGTCTTGATTAATCTTCCTTGGTATGCATTCTAAAATATGCTCATTGGTAAGCTTTTCTTCACCATTAAAGATTTCTTTGAAGTGTTCACAAGCTACCTGAGCAATGTTGCCATAACCTTGTGTAGAATGTCCATTTTCATTGACAACTTTATGAATAAATAACTTCCTTCTTCTCCCCCTTATCACAGAATGGAAATATTTAGAGTTAGTATCACCCTCTTTAAACCATTGAAGCTGGTTTTTTTTTTCAAAGGAGTATCTTTAAGCTTGAGAAACTTGATGTACTTTGCATTAATTTCATGAAGGACACTTCTATTTGAGTCACTTGGGTTAGTGATGTAGTTTTCTTCTGCCTTGTGACCTTGTTCCTCATACATCCTAACCTTTTGGAATATATCACCAAATTCCTTCTTACAACAAACACTAAGAGTGTTTGACAGCCTTTTCACTTTTTGGTGAAATCTCCACATACAAGTACCTGTCACTTCCTCCTCCCAGCAAGTTTTAACACTTTCCATGAAATGAGGGTTGTCAACCCAACAATTGAGAAATCTGAAGTACTTGATGTGATCAGTAGTTGTGGCATCCATTTCCATAAGGAGAGGACAATGATCAGACCCCATAGATGACAAGTGAGTTATAGTGTTTTGAGGCATCTTTTCCAACCATGAATCATTTCCATAGCCCGGTCAAGCCTCTTCTAAATTATATGATTAATACCCCTCTTGTTGGACCATGTGAATTTATGACCACTAAAGCGAATGTCAAAAAGGCCACAGGCTTCAATGACAGCAATAAAATACATACTTTTCCTCATGTTATAAGGCAGCCCTCCAAGTTTTTCGTCCACAGAAGTTATAACATTGAAATCACCTACAGTACACCAAGGGTTGTCATTCAAAGTGTCTTGTTTAGTCATCTTGTCCCAAAAAGGTCTCCTGAGGTGATCTTTGCATTTAGCATAAACTAAAGTACTAGTAAATTGATATTGTAATTCATTGTGTTTCGTGTTGCAAGTAATATGATATTCATCTTCATCAAGAATATTACAGTAAAAATCAATGCTCAACAAAATCCAAATTTTACCATTTTCAATTACTAGTAGCATTTTCCATGCTTAATTGGACCTTAAAGCTTTGAACATTCACACTATCACAGAAAGGTTCCAATATCGTGATAACAGATAAATGGTGAAGATTTTAGAGCATCTTGAGTCTCTCCAACACCCCTTGAGTGTTGATCCCTCTTACATTCCATATGATTGTATTAATCATTGGGAAGATCTAGGCATCTTATTCCTCTAAAAAATTTGTTGTCCCTTATCTGGTGGTTCCGAAGATAGTGGATTCATATATTTTGCTCGAAGAGGGAGGATATCAAATCCATGATTATTATCAATCATAATAAATTTGTGCATGATTCCTCCCTCTTTTAATGTCCCTGATCACTGTCATTGGTTAGCATCCCTCTTCTATTTGTTGGGATTTTTTTTGCTCTTGGGTGTGCTTTCCGGAGTGCAAGTAACAACCCTTTCCCTTTTATCTTTATTTCATTCTTTTTCAGATTGTTATTTTTCCTTATTGTTGCAAGAATCTTGTTCCCTATTATCTCATCTTTGTATTTGCTATTTGTTGTGTTGTTTCTACCCTTGTTGCTACCTGTTTCTAGAATTATCAAGGGCTCTAGAGTCAGTGCTATAGTAAACCAACCCCTCATTCAGAACATGAGGAAAACTCCCCTCTTTGGTAATCCATCCTGAAAGTTAGTAATTTTATCCTGACACCCCCAATCCATACCTCCAATAACTTCTTCAGAAATACCATCATCAACATTAATAATATTGGGCAAAATGTGACTTGGGAGCATTGAGTCAATACCTGTGCTCTTGTGATTATATGTTGCAACACTCTTCTGCATTTGTTCATTGTTTATGTTGTTGTTTTTTTTGGCAGGTGAGCTGTTAGTAGCTCCTTTTTTTTTATTGATTTTGTTGTGGTGCTAGTCCACTGATGTGCTCCTTCTCTCTATTGTTTGTCCCCTTATGTTCCTGCATTCCGGGGTTGGAGAAAATATTTTGAGTTGGTATATTAGTCATACATGTTGTTTCTTGTTCTTGTTGTTGGTTGTCCCTGCTTCTTTGTGTTTGTGGTGAAACTAGTTTCCATACAGACTTGGAGTTAGTTGCCTCTTGATTTTTGTGCTGCCTCTTTTTTTGGGTCTGCCACTGTTCATGCTGTAACTCTACTTGGTGCTCCTGTGCATACTGTTTGAAGGTGTTTTTTTCTTGTTGATGGCTTGTAAGTTGCTTCCTTTCTTATGTTTGGTTTTCTTCCTTGTTCTGCTGATTTTGTGTCTTTGTTGCAGCCTCATTTGTACTTCTTTCTTGTTCTTGTGAATTTTTATTTGCTCATGGTCTTTGCTCTTTTTCCCAGCTTCTAGTTCCTTCCTTTTCTTGATCTCATCATCCCTCATTTTGATTGTATATTCTTCATCCATATGACCTTGATGTTCACAATACAAGGAATAGAACCTTCCCAATAGACTCCAATATAGTAGTCAGCAATACCTTTTTGTAACAATGCTAAGGTATGCAAGGAATAGCCACCCATATAGGAACAATGGGGTCTAGGCTTGGATTCTCATTAATTTCCCTTCAATAGTCATTTTTAGCTTTGTCCACACAGTTTGATAATCAAACTCATTATCAAGGTCTATGTACACATACCTAGAATTAAAATGTGTAATTTTCACACTTCATTTGAGCTGAGTCTGAAGAGTGAAGCTTTTTCTTACCAATTTCATTCTAGGCATAGTGTTAGTGAATTTGCCGACAAGTGTGTACTTACACATCTCAGCCAACTTCACATAATAGTCATCCTCATCTAGAAGAACAACCAAAAATCCCTGCCGAGTTGTATATATAGGATCATTCAAAACTATAGGGATTTCATTTATAGCTTGATTATACCTCAATCTCGCAGCAAATGATTGCACAACAGTATAAGGATCCGACTCAAAGTTTTTATCAGGTTTAAAATTGTTGCTAGAATTTTTACCGTGCATCTGGTTATTTCTAACAGTACCTTGACCAAAATTATTACCCTGTTTAGAATTGGTATCAGTCTGAGAATTAGGCTCATACCTTGTGTAGTTATTGGATATCTTGGGGAAATTGCTTATGTAATCCATGTGAGTTCGATTGGTTTGATTTGATGAACTAGCTCCAAGTTGATTGAAGTTTTGCCTTTCTTCCTTTCCTTTAGCCTTTTTAGTTGCTTGCTTGGCTTCTTCAACCTTGTTTTGCCCCTTCTTTCCTTTCTGCACTTCCATGCCTAATTGCTCAAGTTTTTGACTTGAGCTATCCTGTGAATTACTTGCAATAAAGTTAGGAGTTAGATGTGATGAGCTACCAGCAATACCAAAGGAAAAACTTTAAGGTTGTGTGTCATTTGATGAGGCTTTTGTGTATATCCTCCTTATGTTCATGTTAGGATCCTGTTGTGCAGTCGACTACTCCCAGGTTTGGAATTTGCTTTCTTCCCCCACTGTTTTTGCTCAATTAGATTGACAGTCAACTAGGGTGTTGTCCTGTTCGACACCACGATCAGCAGCAGAGATTTCTTCTACACTATCATGCTTTTCCTGCGGAATTTTGGTTGTAGAATCAGTGGAAGTTGTTGAATTGTTATCCACATTGATTTCACCCTTGAGATGGTCGAATCATCCTGCTCGATGGGTGCCTTTAGTTTGAGAATCATTGTTTTTCGACTCACTTCCATGGACTCCGACATTTGGTACTCTATTTTTGCCGGATTTCTCCTCGCCGGTGATTCCGTCGTCCATTCCACCTAAAATATTAGAGAGATGGGATTTTTCACTAAGAGAACAAACCCCAGTGATAAAATCATTATGAGCTTTGCTTGAAGATGATCGATTCTGAGTGCGCAACTTAGGTGACGTACTCACGATTCCTTTAAGAGTTGCCTTTCGATTTTTGTTAACTAGGACGGTGGAATTCTTTAATTTTTTGTTATGTTGTAGGTCTTTATGAGGAGAATCCATTTCCATAATCCTTTCTCCTTGATTAAACACAGAAAATCATTGGGAATTAATTTCACGTTCTGTATCAAACTCCTTTCCAGAAATCGCAGCGTTCATTGCGACACTGTCTTGTGAATTCAAGAAGTTTGAGATGGATCGTGGTCCGTGGTACTCTAAAGATTGTTGCTATTGTTAAAGCGCCTCTTTTTGGATGTGGTCCGTCGGCCATTGGGCGCTCGGCCATAGCGGCGGTGCACGAACCTTGCTTTTTCAGTAGCCGTTATGAGATGTTGAGAGTGTCTAAAGAGAGAGAAAAAATCAGGAAACTGGGGGCTCGATGGTATTTTGGGCTTATGGTTTTAGGTTTATTTTAGGGCTTTTTTTTGGTTGAATAACCCTTGAAGGGGTAGGGGCTGAGAGACACCCCCGGGCCTTATCATTAATAACAAAACAAAATACAAGGAGGGGGGCATAAAATCCAATCCTAATGTGGTTTGGAGTCGACGTTCCAAAAGAATGTCAACTCCGCCCCTTATAGTGAAAGATGAAACCAAATACTAAGCAACTAAGGAGAGGAATCCTCTTGTTACAAAGTATCTAGGAAACGTAAATTAGGGAGACTATCACTTTACAAGAAAGTTTATGTAAAACTAACTACCTATACCCCTATTCAAAGTACCTATATTATTTGAATATAGCCAAGTTGAAAAGGTAATAACATCAAGGAGGATCAAAAATCTTCTTAGTCTTCTTTCTTGTAAAGCTTGGCATGTTCAGTAGGTCCATTTGGTAGTAGGCATGTGCTTCTTAAGGTTGTTGCGTGCTGCTGAAGTAAACTTGAGGGGCTGCTGTGTTGTGGCTATGTTTTGAAAGTGAATCTGCTACCCAATTTGCTTATCTGAAAATATGAGTTCATATGAATTTTTTAGTTTGCATGATAAGGTGTTGGATTCTCTCAAGTTGATTGGTAACACTCCAATGAGGGGCTGTTTTCTTGGAAATCCAATGCACTACCAATTGAGAGTCCAACTCAATTAGTATATTTCTATATCCTAATTCAAGTGACCAAGACAGTCTGAAAAGGGCAGCCTCAGTTTCAGCTTTGTTGTTTGATCCTTCTCCGAGAGGTGTTGCATATGCCAACACCAATTTGCCTTCTTTGTCTCTGAGGATACCTCCAGCCCCAATCTTTCCCGGGTTAGTGAGAGCGCTTCCATCTGTATTTATCTTGATCCATTGTTCCGGAGCTCTGTTCCATGCTACCATGCACACTTTGATGTCATGCTTACACTTTTCACTTGTTTGGATTAGAGTTGTCCTGCTTGCAGGCCATTCAATGTAGGGGAAGGCATTTTTCAGCATCTTGAATGTGTTTTTGTAGACTGCGTATTTGACACGGCTGATGTAGTTGCTTTGCCTCCGTATTTGCATGCGCACCTGTTCTTTCATAAATTCCAGCAAGTGAAGGTTGGAGTGGCTTGCAGCAGAAGTTGATGGCTTGCATTTAGTGGCCTGGCTGTCCACCACTATCTCACCATTGTCTGCAGTGATGAGTGATCTGCCTGCAGCCCTGCACTTGCTGCAAAAAAATTCCACACCCTAGCTGCAAAAGGTCCTGAATTGAAAGTGTGACCAATGTTGTCCATGCCTGCTCTATCAAAACAACAAAAACATGGTGCTGGCTCAATGAAGATTTAAATGGAATGGATTTATGCCATAAAAGGGAATTGAATTTGTTCTTAGCCTTTTGTTCCGATTTTTACTCCCAAGCAGTAGAGCAGCTGAAGCTGCAATGGCTATTGAGTTTCCAAACAGCTTGGTCAGGCATGTGATGTTGGTGAGGGATTTTGTAGCCATGATGCTGGATAGGTGGCTGACTGGTGCGTGTTCTACCAATTTTCTCCAGTTCCATCCCCCATTTTCCCAAAATTCTGCAACTGTGATGTTGTTGAACCTGTTACTGCTGCTTGTATGATGAGCTAATAGCCCTGTGCTAAGCCAATTGTCCCACCAAAATGAACAATTCCAGGCTTGAAGTCTCCAATGAATGTGCTGTTCCACCTGATGTCTAGAAGCTAACATATGTTTCGAAGTTAAAGATTCTCCAGTGTCCCATTTTTTGCTCACCGGATTTGATCTTTGGTAATATTTAGCTCTCAAGAAATCTCCCCACAAGGTTTGTTTGTTCAGAATATCCACCATTGCTTGAATTGGAAAGATCTACGAACATGTTGTAAATTTCTCATCCGTATCCCCCCTTCCTCATAAGGATAACTTAAATTTTCCAGGAGGACCAATGGTACTTTTTCCTATTGTTCTGCCATCCGAAGAACAAATCTTCAATAAGCATTTTGATCTGTCTGATGATTGTATTTGGAGGAGTTACTGCAGATAAGAGGTGTATAGGCAACACTTGGAGAACAAGTTTGGAGAGTACAGCCTTTCCACCATAACTTAGTTGCTTAATTTGCCAACCTTTAATTCTTGAAACGACTTTGTTAATAAGATCAGAAAAGTAAACATTCCTAGGTCTGCCAACAAATAAAGGGCAACCTAGGTAAGTGATAGGGCCCTGTTTCTTTTTAAAGGCAGCCTTTTAATTCTATCCCTAATGCTATTGAAAGCACTAGAGTGTAGCATAAAATGGGTTTTATCTCCATTGATGGGTTGCCACGAAATATTTTCATACTCCTTTAAAGTATTCATAAGAAGTTTAAAGGTTTTGTATCTTCCGGAAGTGAAAAGAATTATGTCATCCGCAAAACTTAGATGCTTCACTTGGTCCCCCCTTTTTTCCATGATGAAACCTTGATAATCCAGGTGATTGTGAAGCCTATTGAGTGATCTCGATAATACCCCGACACCTAAAATAAATAGGGCCGGGGAGAGAGGATCACCTTGTTTGAGGCCTCTAGTAGAGCGGAAGAAACCATACCTTTTGCCATTGACAATAATAGAGTACCATTGTTGGCCATGATTCTCCAAATCATATCAATAAACACCTCATTAAACGCCATTTTCCTTAGAACCAAGCAAATATATGACCAAGAGACCCTGTCATAAGCTTTTGCCATGTCTAATTTAATGATTACATTACTTCCAATTTTGGGTTTTCTTGATTTATGTGAATGATTTCCTAAGCAAGCATGATATTTTCAGAAATACTTCTCCCTTTCACAAAACCAGACTGATTTGTAGAAATCAAGGACGGGAGGATAGGACTAAGTCTATTACTTACTAGTTTAGATATAATCTTACTAGTGAAGTTAGTCAGACTTATCGACGTAAACTCAGTAAGCTTGTTTGGATTATTCACTTTAGGGAGAAACACAATGCAAGAATGAGAGAAGTACTTAGGAATCATTTGGCCACTGAAAAAGGCATGAAGTACTTCTATCAAATCATTCATGATAATGTTCCAGCACTTCTTAAAGAAGTACCCATTCATACCATCAGGACCAGCTGCAGAGTTAGGATTCATTGAAAATACTACCTCTTTAAGCTCATCCATATCGGGTAACTTTGTAAGCTGAGTGTTTTGATCCTGATTGACCATTCTTGGAATGCATTCCAGATTGTGTTCATTAATATGTCTATTCTCACCTTTGAAATTGGTATTGAAATGCTCACAAGACTCCTGAGCAATATTGTTCTCACCTTGTACCCAATCCCCATTTTCAGTGACAATATTTTGAATGAATAATTTCCTTCTCCTTCCCCTTATAATGAAGTGAAAATATTTGGAGTTGGTGTATCCATCTTTAAACCATTGAAGCTGAGTTTTATGTTTCAAAATGGTGTCCTCAAGCTTGAGGAATTTGATATATTGAGCATTGAGTTCATGGAGGATAATCCTATTTGTATCAGTTTGGTTCAGCATGTAGTTTTTTTCCGCTTCATGCACTTGTTCCTCATACATCCTAACCTTTTGAAAAATATCCCCAAATTCATGTCTAAACCAAACACTAAGAGTATTAGATAATCTTTTCATTTTCTGGTGAAACTTCCACATAGCATTACCTTCACAAGTCTATCCCAGCAATTTTTAACAGTAAGCATAAAGTTGGGGTTGTCAACTCAACAGTTAAGGAATCTGAAATATTTGATGTGGTCGGTTTCAGTGGATACCATTTCCAACAGTAAAGGACAATGATCTGACCCCGTAGTTGATAAATGAGTTATGGTGGTTTGAGGCATCTTTTGTAACCATAAATCATTAACCAAGGCCCTGTCGAGTCTCTTCCAAATTCTATGATTAATGCCCCTCTTATTAGACCAAGTAAATCTGTGACCACTGAAACCTATTTCTACAAGACCACATGCTTCAATGACAGCAATGAAATCCATAGTGTTCTTCATATTATAAGGTAGACCTCCTATTTTTTCCTCCACATCAGAAATAACATTGTAATCCCCCACTGCACACCAGGGATTGGTATTTACTGAGGCATGATGAAGCAATTTCTCCCATAAAGGTCTCCTTAGATATTCATTGCAATTTGCATAAATAAAAGTACTAGTAAATTGGTATTGTAACTCATTGTGTTTCATGTCACAAGTAATTTGCTGTTCATCTTCATCAACAATATTACAGTCAATATCACTGTTCCAAAAAACCCAAATCTTACTATTACAATTACTAGTAACATTATCCATGTTCAATTGCACTTTTAAGCTTTAAATATTAATGCTATCTGAGAATGGTTCCAAAATGGCAATAATTGACAAATGGTGCATTTTCCTAAGCATTTTGAGTCTTTCCAACACTCCTTGAGTGTTGATCCCCCTCACATTCCATATGATTGTACTAATCATTGGGAAGATATGGATGAAAAGATCCTGGTGTTAGGTCTGCCAGCAGTGACAGTATTGGCATCTTGCTTAGTGAAGTAAAATCTATCTTGTTGAAAGCTTCTTGGAGATAGGCTCGGATTTTTAGTAACTTGTTGGATCTCATTCTCTAGTGTCTGATCTTTATAAGGACTGAAGGCCCTAATAAGAGCCTCACTAGTCTCATCATTATAATCATAGTCATCTAGAGATTGATCATCCCCAACAATTTCATCTCCAGAATTAAGCATTGTATATTCATCCAAGATAGGCTCAGGTCTAACTTTACTCTTTTGTTGCTGCTTATAAGGGTCTGATGTGGAGGGAGTCATATACTGAATCTGTAGGGGAGGGATATCCAAACCTTGGTTATCATCAACCATTACAAATCTATTACATGATTCTTGTCTTAGACCCTGCTCATTTTCACTATCCCTGTCCTGCTGCCTGTTTTGCCTCCTTTTTTCAGCATCCCTTTTTTGTTTACTTGGTTTGTTTTTACTTCTAGAGTACCTTCAATATCTATATTACCACTTTGTTCCCCTTGATCTTTACCCTTCTTTTTACCAGTTTGTTGTTTCACAGTTTTTTCCTTGGTATTTTGTTTACAGCTGTCACTGTTCTTAATTTGCTGCTGAAATTGTTGATCCTGCTGTTTCAAAGAGTTATTGGCATCACTAGAGGCTCTATGGTTAGTCCTATGGTCATGATACAACCCCTCATGCATAACGTGAGGCCAATTCCCCCGTTTGGCAACCCCATCCTGCAGATTAGTGGCTATCTCCTTGCACCCCCCATCCATTCCTCCAAAAACTTCTTCAGTATGACCAACAACAACATTTATTATTTTGGGAGTTTTGGGGTTTGTGAGAGATAACTCAATACCTGAGTTCTTGTTGTTGTTGCTCTCAGTAGCCTGCTGATTTGCTGTCTTAAAATTGTTTTGACTGTTTTTGACAAGTTGTTCAGCACAGCTTTCATTTTTGGGTTGATCTATCTGGTTTGCTTCTTCCCTGAATCCCTGCTTCCCTGTTTGTTGGTTGTTCTAGTTTTCCTACATTTCAAGGTGTGAAAAAATATTTTGAGTTGGGAGTATAGATATACCTGCAGTTGTTTTTTCTTGTTGTTGGCTATTATTTGTTCCTTGCATTGGTGGGGTGACAGGTCTCCACACAGATTTGGAGATGACTTGTTCTTGATTTTTTTGATGTTTTTTCTTCTGTGTTTGCCACTGTTCTTCATGCCTCTCCACTTGTTGCCCTGTTCAGCCTGAATTTGTATGTCTTTCCTTTGTTGTTTGCCTGTCACTTGTGCCTTTGCTTGATTCAGGTCATCTATTTGCCCTTTTCCTCCTTTTTGGTTTTTGATTTGTTGATTGGCGTTCCTTGTTGTATCTTCTTTTGAACTCTTTCCCTGTTCCTGTATTTTTTCTGAACCCTTTTCTTTACTGTTTTTTCCTACTTCCATTTCCTTTCTTTTCTTGATCTCCTCATCTCTTCTTTTGATTGTACACTCTTCATCCTTGTGGCCTTAATTTTTACAATAAAAACAGTATCTAGGAATGCCTTCATACTCCACTTTTAACAATCTTCCCTTGTTGGGGTTGGAATTTTTAAATCCCAACAAAACATGGGATGGTCTTTCCTTAGTAAGATCCACCTGAACCTTAACTCTAGTAGTACTGCCCCTAGTTCTTTGGGATGTAGGTGAATCTAAAAACAACACTTTTCCAATATACTCTCCAAAATGGTTGACAAAAAGAATTTATTGTAACAATGCCAAGGTAGACCTGGAATAGACACCCATATAGGCACAATAGGTGTTTCTTCTTCAGGTGTAAAATCCGCGGTCCAAGCTTGTATTCTCATCGCTTGTCCTTCAATTGTCATTTTCAGTTTAGTCCAAACCGTTTGGTAGTCAAGCTCATTATCCAAATCAATGTAGACATGCCTAGAATTGAAGTGAGTGATCTTAACTTCCCCCATAAGTTGAGTTTGTAAAATAAAGCTTTTTCTCACTTGTTCCATTCTAGGGTTTTGGGTTTATGGGTTAAGGTTAGGTTTTTAGGTTTTGAGGTTTTTGGGTTTACGGTTTAGGATTTAAGGTTTAATATCAATGGTTAAGTGTTTATTATTTGGATTTTGGTATTTTGGACTTTGGTTTTAGGGTTTATGGTAAGGTTAGGGTTAGGGTTAATGTTAGGGTTAAGGTTAGGGTTTAGGTTATTTTTCATGTTTTAGAGTTTGGGGTTAAGGATTTGAGTTGTAATATCAATGTTTTAGTGTTTAATGTTAGGATTTGTATTTTGAGCTTTGGGTTTAGGGTTTAGGGTTAGTGTTAGGGTTAGGGTTAGGATTTTTTTAGGGTTTGGGTTTTGGGCTTTAGGATTTTTGGTGTAAAATCTACAGTTTAGTGTTTAATGTTTCCATTTTTGATTTTTGGTATAGGGTTTGTAGTTAATGGTTTTGGGATAGGGTTAGGGTTAAGGTTAGGTTTAGGGGTTACGTTTTTTTTAGGTTTTTGGGTTTGTGGTTTAGGATTTGAGGTTTAAAGTTCATTGTGTACTATTTAATGTTTTGGTTTTTGTATCATGGATCTTGGGTTTTTTTGGACTTAAGGTTTAAGGTTTACGGTTTGTATTTAGAGTTAAGATTAGGGTTAGGGTGTAAAATTTTTATGGGTTTTATGGTTCTTGGTTTAGCATTTAAGGTTTAAAATCTATGGTTTGGTATATAATGTTTGGGTTTTTAATTTTTGTGGTTAGGGTTTTAGTTTTTAGGTTTAGGGTTAGGGTTGCATATATGGTTTTGGTTTTATTTTTTATGGTTAGGGTTAGGTTTAAGGTTAGGGTTAGGGTTAGGGGTTTGATTTTTGTAGGTTTTTGGGTTTAGGGTTTGGGAATCAAGGTTTAAAATCAATGGTTTATTGTTTAATATTTGTATTCTGGTATTTTAGACTTGGCGTTTAGAGTTTATGGTAGTGTTAGGGTTACTATTAAGGTTAAGGTTAGGTTTTAGATTGGTTTTTAGATTTTAGAGTTTGGGGTTAAGGATTTGAGTTTTAATATATATGGTTTAGTGTTTAATGTTAAGGTTTTGGCATTTTAATCTTTAGGGTTAGGGTTTTAGAGTTTAGGGTTAGGGTTAAGGATAGGCATAGGGTTATGGTTTGTGTTAGGGATAGGGTTAGGGTTAGGATTACAATTAAGGTTTTATTTTAGGTTTTAGGTTTTGAGATTTAGAATATTTTGTTTAAAATCGATGGTTTGGCGTTTAGTTTGTTTTTTTGTATTTTAGGTTTGGGATTTCAGATTAATGGTTAAGGGTTAGGATTAGAGTTAAGGTAAAGTTTAAAGTTAAGGTTAAGATTAGGGTTTTTGTAAGGGTTAGGGTTAGGATAAGGGTTTAGGTTTTTGTAGGCTTTAGTGTTTGTGGTTTAGGATTTGAGCTTTAAAATCTATGGTTTAGTGTTTAATGCTTGGGTTTTCTTATTTTGGACTAAGGGTTTTTTTGGATTTTTTTGGACTTAGGGTAAATTTAGGGTTTAGGGTTAGGGTTGGGGTTAGGATTAGCGTTAGGGTGTAGGTTTTGTTAGGTTTTATGTTTTAGGGTTAACATTTAAGGTTTAAAATCTATGGATTAGAATTTATTGTTTGGGTTTTGATATTTTGGGCTTTAGGTTTGGGTTTATAGTTTATGGTTTGGGTTCAGGTTAAGGTTAGGGTTAATGTTAAAATTAGCGTTTTGGGTTTTTATTAGGCGTTTGGTTTTAGAGATTAGTATTTATGGTTTAATATCAATGATTTCGTGTTTAATTTTTTGGTTTATGTATTTTGGGCATGGGGTTTTAGGTATATGGTAGTTTTAGGGTTAGGGTTAATGTTAGTGTTAGGGTTAGGGTTTAGGTTTGTTTTTAGGTTTTAGGCTTTGGTTTTATTGATTGAGATGTAATCTCTATGGTTTAGTTTCTATTATTAGGGTTATGGTATTTTGGGCATAGGGTTTAGGGTTTAGGATTTAGGGTTAGGTTAAGGATAATGTAAAGGTTCGGTTAAGAGATAGGGTGAGGGTGAGGGTTAAGGGGTGTTTAGTTTTTAGGTTTTGGGGTTTAGAATTTTTTGTTTAAAATCAATTGTTTAGTGTTTAATATTTTTGATTGGTATTTAGGTCTTGGGATTTTGGGTTAGGGTTAGGGTTAGGGTTTGGGTTTTGATTAGGGTTAGGGTTAGGGTTTAGATTTTTTGGTTTAGGGTTTGTGGTTTAGGATTTGCGGTTTAAAATCTATTGTTTAGTGATTAATGTTTGGGTATTCGTATTTTGGACTTAGGTTTTTATTTTTGGACATAGGGTTTAGGGTGTAGGTTTAGGGTTAGGATTAGTGTTAGAGTGTATTTTTTTTTATGTTTTATGGTTCAGGGTTTCACATTTGATGTTTAAGACTATGTTTAGTATTTAATGTTTGTATTTTTGTATTTTGGGCTTTGGGGTTCAGGTTTATGGTTTAGGATTCGGGTTAGAGTTAAGTTAAGTGTTAGGTTTTTGGGGACTTTTTAGGTGTTTCGGTTTAGGGTTTTGTATTTGACATTTAATATCAATGGTTTGGTGTTTAATGTTTGGGTTTTGGTACTTAGGGCTTGGGTTTTAGGGCTTATGGTAGGGTTAGATTTAGGGTTAATAATAGGGTTAGGGTTAGGGTTTAGGTTATTTTTTAGGTTTTATGGTTTGGGGTTAACGATTTGAGCTATAATATCTATGATTTAGTTTTTATTATTTGGGTTTTGTACTTTGGGCTTTGGGTTTAGGGTTTAGAGTTTAGGGTTAGGGTTAGGGTTTATAGTAGGGATAGAGATAGGGTTAGGTTTAGGTTTTTTTTTAGGTTTAAGGTTTTGAGTTTAGGATTTTGGTTTAAAATCTCTTGTTTCGTGCTTAATGTTTGGGTTTTTGTATTTTGGGATTGGGGTTTTGGGTTTAGGGTTTAGGGTTTAGGGTTTAGGGTTTAGGGTTTAGGGTTTAGGGTTTAGGTTATTTTTTAGGTTTTAGGGTTTGAGGTTAACGATTTGAGCTATAATATCTATGATTTAGTTTTTATTATTTGGGTTTTGTACTTTGGGCTTTGGGTTTAGGGTTTAGAGTTTAGGGTTAGGGTTAGGGTTTATAGTAGGGATAGAGATAGGGTTAGGTTTAGGTTTTTTTTAGGTTTAAGGTTTTGAGTTTAGGATTTTGGTTTAAAATCTCTTGTTTCGTGCTTAATGTTTGGGTTTTTGTATTTTGGGATTGGGGTTTTGGGTTTATGTTTTAGGGTTAGGTTTACGGTTAGGGTTAGAATTAGAGTTATGGTTCAGGGCACGGTCAAGGTTAGAGTTAGGGTTTATAGTTTACGTTTTAGGGTTTGTGGTTTAGGATTTGAGGTTTAATATATATGGTTTAGTCTTTAATATTTGGGTTTTGGTATATTGGACTTTGGGTTTTTATTCGGGTTAGAGTTTGGATTTAGGTTGTTTTTAGGTTTTAGGATTTGGGGTTAATGATTTGAGTTGAAATATCTATGGTCTAGTGTTTAATTTTAGGGCTTTGGTATTTTGGCCTTTGGGTTCAGGGTTAATGGTTAGGGTTAGGGATACAGATAGGGTATGTATTAGGGTTATTGTTATATGATTTATAATTTATTAAAAACAAAAGTACGTAGAGGGGGGCATAAACCTTACCTCCGATCCTAAGGTGGGTTATAAGTCGACCAACCTCCTAAGGTTAGTCAACTCAACCCGATACATCAAATTGTATTAAAAAAGAAACTAGGCACCTATGGAGGATTCCTCGTCAATTCATATTTTCGTAGGACTACATAAATGAGGGAGACTGTCCCTTTTAAAAGAAATCATGTTAACATAAAAGAGCCTATTCTAATCAAAGACTACGAAAAAAAATTGTACATCTACAATCTACAAAATGAAAAATATAATAAGTACTATAATACACGACATGAAGTATTATCATAAGCATCTAATTCTAGTCCTTGTGATTGGCCTTCTAGTATTCTCTGAACTAAGATTATATCTTGTAGTCCTCCTTCCACTTTGTGAAAACCCTTGTTTGTCTTTAACTTATTTTATTTCTTCTTCATAGTTAGTGTTTAAGGTTGATTGATCCTCTTCTTCATTTTCCTTACTGTCTAAAGATCGAGTATCTTCATCATACTCATCCTCAGATGCTATATGGCTATATTCATCAACTTCTTAAATTTTTTCTTGTTGATCCTGTTGCTTCCCTTATCCTTTTTTTTATTGTATTTCTTATTTTTTACTCAATCTAGATTTAGATTTGTTGTTACTATTCTAAGGAGATTCTTCATCTTGTGGAGAACCTCGTTCCATCGTTTTATCCTATTGTTCATTTTTGGTGTTGTGTGCAGTTTCTTGACTCCTAGAATCTGAACTAAGAGCAGAAATTCTAAGATCGATTCATTGTCCTTCTTGCCCAGTTTCAACCAACATTTTCTCCTTCAAACCAATCCATGTACCTACACCAGTGCCACTGCCTCCATCCTCTAAACATGTATTAGTCTCACGTAAAGTTGTGGGATATTTAGATGTATAAACATTCAGATATTGTAATGGCTTGATACTTGGATTACCTATAATTTAAACATTGCCTGTTACGTTCTATTGTGCATGTCTAGCATAACTTTTTTGTTGCGAATCACTCAACTCCTCCCCCTGCACACCAATCTGCACTTCCACAATTTTTTCTTATTCCTGCATATTTATATTAGGTCGTTCCTCTGTATGTTTTCGTTGGTCTCCCTTCGTTGAGGAAGAACTCATCTCCAGCTCAATAAATGTACTTGTACCTTGTTCCTACATATTTAAAGTATCAAAATCAATATGAATAGAAATATTTGGAACCATACCTTGCAGTGCATGTTGCTGATTGTCGTTGTCTTTTTCTTGAATTGTAGGTTTCCAAACTATTTTTCCTTCCTTTGTTGTTGCCAACTATCTCCTTGCTCTACCGTTTCTGGAATCTCCTGCATTGTGGATTTATTCATTGTAGGTTGTTTACCTTGCTGCATTCCACCTTCAACTTATGAAGTTGGCTTCGTATCCCCTGCACGACTATTTTTTCCAACATTATTCTTGTCCTTCCTGCTAGCTTTTAGATCTTTTCTTTTATGAAACTCTTCATCTCTTACCTTAACAGTATACTCAGTTATCATGTGCCCTGGTGCATGCAATAAGGACAATAGGAAAGCACGTTTTCATACTCAATACATTGTCATTGATCTATATTCAAATACTCTTCATCATAACCAATCCACACATGTTAAGGTCTTTCCTTTGTAAGATCTAGTTGGATTCTAACCCTTTCAATGCTACCCCTAGTCTTGTTAACCATAGCATTGCGTAGATTAGCAGTTTACCAATTAGGGCCAACATAGCTGTTAGGATATTTTTATTATAACAATGTCAAGGAAGCTGCAAAAGAGCTATCCAAACTTGAAGTATAGGAGTTTCTTCAATAGGTTAAATAGTAGGAGTACAGGTTTGAATTCACATAGAATTTGTCACGACCCAAATCGGGGACGTGACTGGCACCCACATTTACCCTCCTATGTGAGTGAACCAACCCATCTACACCTTAGCATTTCAAATATATCAACAGAAAATAATGCGGAAGACTTAAACTCATTAATAAAAACAATTCAAAACTATTATTATTATCCCCAAAATCTGGAAGTCATCATCACAAGAACATCTATCATCAAATTACTAAACTAAGAATATCTAAGAAAACAAAATAATAGAAAGCTAGTCCATGCCGGAAGTCAAGGCATCAAGACTTGAAGAAGAAGATCCAGTCCAAGCTAGACGCATTAGCTCACCCTGAATTTCCGAAAGTAGTGAAGACTGGCTAGATCTACTGTTGAGTTGAAGTTGACGCAACGTTCGCTGCATTCCACAAATAACAAAGAAGAAAACATAAAAGTAGGGGATCAGTACAACCACAAGTACTGAGTAGATATCATCGGTCAACTCAAAATAGAAAACAATATACATCAAATAATATCATAAATCAACTATAATACTCAACATGTAGCAACAACAAGCACTAAAATCATCAATAAGTACTAACAAGTTCACCCATGAGGACTCAAGCCTCAATATCATACTCATTTGGGAATTAGATTCATTAGATTGAATTCATTAACATATTTCAAGATTCATTATATTTATTCCCCTCGTGTCGGTACATGACACTCCGCTCCATCTACTATCCTGGTGTCGGAACGTGACACTCCGATCCTCATATACTATCCTGGTACCGGAACGTGGCACCTGATCCATATACTATCCTGGTGTCAGAACGTGACACTCCGATCCTCATTCTATCCTGGTACCGGAACGTGGCACCCGATCCATATACTATCCTGGTGTCGGAACGTGACACTCCGATCCTCATTCTATCCTGGTGTCGGAACATGACACTCCGATCCTCATTCTATCCTGGTACCGGAACATGGCACCCGATCCCCTAATCTCACCACTTTCGTTCATCAAGCCTTCTTTTATACCAAGGCATCATCATTAACAAAGTAGATTAGGGTTTTCTTTTCAAGATTTGGGATTCAATAACTTCATCATGCTTATTTATTCACAATTTCATATTCATATTCATGCAAGCATACAATTAAGCATATAGAAGGGTTTACAATATTACTAACACATATCATTCGCTATTAAGAGTTTACTTTGAATAGTGTGAAAACCATAACCTACCTCCACCGAAGACTAGTGATCAACCAAGAATTTCCAAAGCTTTGTTTTCTCCTCAGCCTCGTTCGATTCAATCCTCTCCCTGTCTCTGTTCTTTCTGTGTTCTTTATTCTAAACCCTCTTTTTTTTTACCCTAATTAGCATATAATTAAGAATAAAAGAATGACAATAATACCCCACTAATTAATCCATAGTTACCTATTTTATCCCTCAAGAATTTGAGTTATTAATATAAACCCACGAAAGCTATAATTAAGGAAAGAATAGTCCAAAACGTCCCTTAAAACTTAACCAGAATTCCGACTCCAACTGGGATTACGCAACCTGTGACGGGCCGTCGTGCCTGCGACGTTCCGTCACACAGGTCATCGTAACGATCAGAATTCTATTTTTCACCAAGGACACTGTGACGGTCCGTCACACCTGTGATGGTCCATCCTGCAAGTCCGTTACGAAGTTCAGAGAGTCGATTTTCAGTACCCAATTTCAGAATTCCTAAGTATATTAAGACGAGACCCTGCGACGGCCCGTCATGCCTGTGACGGTCTGTCGTGGGGTCCATGGTTTCAGCCAGTTTTTCCAGAAATAAATCTGCTGCTCAAAACGACTAAACAGGTCGTTACAATAGATACAAATTTACCCATCGTTCGTCCCCGAACGATCAAAAGAAGAAAAACAATGGCGAAAAGGAGTACCTGAATCTGTAAACAGATGTGGGTATTTTTCTTGCATATCTGCCTCCTTCTCCCAAGTAGCCTCTTCAACCGGTCGATTCTTCCATTGAACTTTGATGGATGCAATCTCTCTCGACCTCAATTTGCGAATTTCTCTATCTAATATAGCAACCGGTTCCTCCTCATAAGTCAAATTCTCATCAAGCAAAACTGAATCCCAACGGATAATGTAGTTTCCATCTCCATGGTATCTTTTCAACATGGACACATGAAATACCGGATGCACTCTGGACAGCCCTGGGGGTAAGGCTAATTCATAAGCCACTTCCCCTATTCGCTTTAGTACCTCGAATGGTCCAATATACCTTGGACTTAGCTTACCTCTTTTGCCAAACCGCATCACCCCTTTCATGGGTGAAACCTTCAACAAGACTTGTTCACCCTCCATGAACTCTAAGTCTCTAACCTTTCGATCTGCATATTCTTTTTGCCTAGTTTGCGCCGCTAGAAGCTTTTCTTGAATAGATTTCACTTTCTCTATCGAATCCCTCAAAAGGTCAGTACCCCAAGGTCTAACCTCGAATGCATCAAACCAACCAATGGGAGACCTACATCTCCTACCATACAATGCTTCAAATGGGGCCATATCAATGCTTGAGTGATAACTATTATTGTATGAAAACTCCGCTAAGGATAGGAAGTTATCCCAATGACCACCAAATTCTATCACAGAAGCACGAAGCATATCCTCTAACACTTGAATCGTTCGCTCAGACTGACCATCGGTCTGAGGGTGAAATGCAGTACTAAGATCAAACCTAGTACCCAATTCGGCATGCAATGTATTCCAAAACTTAGAATTAAACTGCGTACCTCTATCTGATATGATGGATAGTGGAACCCCATGCAATCGAACGATTTCTGAGATATAGATCTTGGCTAACTTCTCTGCATTGTAAGTCACCTTGACCGGAATAAAATGAGCAGACTTAGTTAACCTATCAACAATCACCCAAATGGAGTCATACTTACCCATTGTCTTTGGAAGACCAACCACAAAGTCCATTGCGATTCTCTCCCACTTCCATTCAGGAATGGGCATTCTCTGAAGCGTTCCTCCGGGCCTCTAGTGTTCATACTTTACTTATTGACAGTTTGGACATTTGGCAATAAAGTCAACAATATCGCGCTTCATTCTACTCCACCAAAAGTGTTGCTTTAGGACGCGATACATCTTGGTTGCACCCGGATGTATAGAATACCTTGAACTATGAGCCTCTGCCAGAATAGTGTTAATCAAATCATCGATGCGGGGTACACATACCCTTCCCTTAATCCTCAAAACACCTTCCTCGTCAATTGTTGCTTCTTTAGCCTCTCCTTGTAACACTTTATCTCGGATTCGCCTTAGTTTCTCATCATCAAACTGTTTTCCCTTAATCTTGTCAAGAAAAAAAGATCTTGACTCCACACTAGCCAACAATCCTCCCTTCTCATTTATTTCTAACTCATCAAGTCCTTAGCCAGAGTCTGAACCTCTCTAGCCAATGGGCGTCTAGAAGCTTGCAAATGAGATAGACTTCCCATGCTTCCCGCCTTTCTACTTAGAGCATCCGCCACAACATTCGCCTTCCCCGGATGATACAAAATAGTGATGTCGTAGTCCTTCAGTAGTTCCATCCATCTCCTTTGTCTCAAGTTCAAATCTTTCTGAGTAAAGACATACTGTAGACTACGATGATCCGTATAGACTTCACACTTAACCCCATACAGATAGTGCCTCCATTGCTTTAATGCAAACACTACTGCGGCCAACTCCAAATCATGGGTCGGATAGTTACGTTCATGCACATTTAATTGCCTCGAAGCATAAGCAATCACATTCTTCTCTTGCATTAGCACTGCACCTAAACCCGAATAGGATGCATCACAATAAACGATAAAGTTCTTACCCTCTACTGGCAAAGTAAGAATTGGTGCGGTAGTCAACAAGGTCTTGAGTTTCTGAAAGCTTTCCTCACACTCATCCGACCACACAAATGGAACATTCTGCTAAGTCAAGTTCGTTAATTGGGAAGCAATGGAAGAGAACCCCTTGACAAATCGGCGGTAGTAGCTAGCTAACCCCACAAAACTCCTTATTTCTGACACATTAGTAGGCCTTACCCAGTTTTTCACCGTCTCAATCTTAGATGGATCCACCATCACTCCATCCTTAGAAACCACATGTCCCATAGAACGACACTGCATCTAGCCAAAACTCACACTTAGAGAACTTGGCATAAAGCTTTCTCTCCCTCAACATTTCCAATACAATTCTCAAATGCTCCTCATGTTCCTTCTTACTATTAGAATATACCAGTATATCATCAATAAACACGATCACAAAGAGATCCAAATATGGCTTAAAAATCCCATTCATCAAGCTCATAAAAGCAGCGGGGGCATTTGTGAGACCAAAAGACATCACTATGAATTCATAATGCCCATACCTAGTTCGGAAAGCAGTCTTTGGCACATCCGCTGCCCGTATTTTCAATTGATGATAACCGGATCTCAAGTCGATCTTTGAGAAGACACAAGCACCTTAAAGTTGATCGAATAAGTCATCAATGCGAGGAAGAGGATATTTGTTCTTAATAGTTACCTTATTCAACTGCCGGTAATCTATGCACATTCGAAAACTCCCATCCTTCTTCTTCACAAACAAAACTGGAGCACCCCAAGGAGATGCACTTGGTCTAATGAAGCCCTTGCTCAACAACTCTTGAAGTTGTGCCTTTAACTATCTTAACTCCGCGGGAGCCATTCTATAAGGGGGTATAGAAATGGGGCGAGTGCCCGGTTCAAGATCAATACAAAAGTCAATATCCCTATCTGGTGGCATGCCAGGAAGATCTGCAGGGAACACATCCAAAAACTCACGGACTACCGAAACCGACTCAATCGAGGGTACTTGGGTAGTGTCATCCTTGAGATGTGCCAAGAAAGCTAAACACCCTTTACTAACCATTTTCTTAACACGAAGAAAGGAGATAATACGCACCGGATTGGAAGTGTAGTCACCCTCCCACACTAACGGATCTGTCCCAGGCTTGGCTAACGTCACAGTTTTGGCATTACAATCCAAGATCGCAAATTGCGGAGAAAGCCAAGTCATACCCAGAATTACATCAAAATCAACCATTTCTAGGATAACCAAATCTACAGAAGTGTTGCTCCCCACAAAGTTCACCAAACAAGACCTATATACCTTTTCAACTACCACAAACTCACCCACCGGAGTAGAAACACGAATAGGCATATAAAGTAATTCACAATGTAAATTTAGACCATTAGCAAATGATGAAGATACATATGAAAACATGGAGCCAGGGTCAAATAATACAGATGCCATGCAATCACAAACCAAAAGATTACCTGTGATAACAGCATCAGACGCCTCCGCTTCAGATCTCCCAGGGAAAGCGTAACAATGGGCCCTATCACCCGTATGTCCATTGCCCCTACCATGTTGTGTCGTAGTAGCTCCAGTTTGCCCATTACCTCTGCCGTTGTGGTGACCACCATTACCTCAACCACCACGTCCTCCAGAAAAACGGCCTCTACCATGACCTCTTGCCACTGTTCTTCCTCGAGCCACAGCCCCAGTGGCTGGCTCAGATGTTTCTTGTCTTGCCGTTGTTGCTGCTGGTGCGGTCGTTGCTCTAGTTCTAACCATCTGCGAAATAGAGTGAAGATGGTCAGATACCAATTTGTATCACCTAGATACCAATTGGACTCAAGTAGTAGCACGAAAGAAAGAATGAAAGAATAAAATTTTCCTAAAGTCTTATAGACTCTCAAGGAAAAGTAAAGGCGTCCCCCTACCGTTCCTTAAGACTCTACTTGACTCGGTATTGTGTGATGAGACCAATGAACCTAATGCTCTGATACCAAGTTTGTCACGACCCAAATCGGGGACGCGACTGGCACCCACATTTACCCTCTTATGTGAGCGAACCAACCCATCTACACCTTAGAATTTCAAATATATCAACAGAAAATAATGCGGAAGACTTAAACTCATTAATAAAAACAATTCAAAACTATTATTATTATCCCCAAAATCTGGAAGTCATCATCACAAGAACATCTATCCTCAAATTACTAAACTAAGAATATCTAAGAAAAAAAAATAATAGAAAGCTAGTCCATGCCGGAAGTCAAGGCATCAAGACTTGAAGAAGAAGATCCAGTCCAAGCTAGAAGCATTAGCTCACCCTGAATTTCCGAAAGTAGTGAAGACTGGCTAGATCTACTGTTGAGTTGAAGTTGACGGAACGTTCGCTGCATTCCACAAATAACAAAGAAGAAAACATAAAAGTGGGGGGTCAGTACAACCACAAGTACTGAGTAGATATCATCGGCCAACTCAAAATAGAAAACAATATACATCAAATAATATCATAAATCAACTATAATACTCAACATGTAGCAACAACAAGTACTAAAATCATCAATAAGTACTAACAAGTTCACCCATGAGGACTCAAGCCTCAATATCATACTCATTTGGGAATTAGATTCATTAGCTTGAATTCATTAACATATTTCAAGATTCATTATATTTATTCCCCTCGTGTCGGTACGTGACACTCCGCTCCATCTACTATCCTGGTGTCGGAACGTGACACTCCGATCCTCATATACTATCCTGGTACCGGAACGTGGCACCCGATCAATATACTATCCTGGTGTCGGAACGTGACACTCCGATCCTCATTCTATCCTGGTACCGGAACGTGGCACCCAATCCATATACTATCCTGGTTTCTGAACGTGACACTCCGATCCTCATTCTATCCTGGTGTCGGAACGTGACACTCCGATCCTCATTCTATCCTGGTACCGGAACGTGGCACCCGATCCCCTAATCTTACCACTTTCGTTCATCAAGCCTTCTTTTATACCAAGGCATCATCATTAAAAAAGTAGATTAGGGTTTTCTTTTCAAGATTTGGGATTCAATAACTTCATCATGCTTATTTATTCACAATTTCATATTCATATTCATGCAAGCATACAATTAAGCATATAGAAGGGTTTACAATATTACTAACACATCTCATTCGCTATTAAGAGTTTACTACGAATAGTGTGAAAACCATAACCTACCTCCACCGAAGACTAGTGATCAAGCAAGAATTTCCAAAGCTTTGTTTTCTCCTCAGCCTCGTTCGATTCAATCCTCTCCCTCTCTCTGTTCTTTCTGTGTTCTTTATTCCCCTCTTTCTTTTACCCTAATTAGCATATAATTAAGAATAAAAGAATGACAATAATACCCCACTAATTAATCCAAAGTTACCTCTTTTATCCCTCAAGAATTTGAGTTATTAATATAAACCCACGAAAGCTATAATTAAGGAAAGAATAGTCCAAAACGTCCCTTAAAACTTAACCAGAATTCCGACTCCAACTGGGATTACGCAACCTGTGACGGGCCTTCGTGCCTGTGACGGGCCGTCGTGCCTGTGACGGTCCGTCACACAGGTCATCGTAACGATCAGAATTCTATTTTTCACCAAGGACACTGTGACGGTCTGTCCTGCACATCCGTTACGAAGTTCAGAGAGTCGATTTTCAGTACCCAATTTCAGAATTCCTAAGTATATTAAGACGAGACCCTGCGACGGCCTGTCGTGCCTGTGACGGTCCGTCGTGGGGTCCGTGGTTTCAGCCAGTTTTTCCAGAAATAAAATCTGCTGCTCAAAACGACTAAACAGGTCGTTACAGAATTCCCCTCGATAGTCATTCTTAGTCCAAACTGTTACGAATTCAAGTTAATTATCCAAATCAATGTAGACAGGTCTAATATTAAAATGAGCAATTTTAATCTCACCTCAAAGTTGAGTTTGCTTGATAAAACTTTGTCTAATCAGCTTTACTTTAGGCATTACATTACTAAGCTTTCTGATTCTCCCCTGCACTTGGAGTTTTCCCACAATTTGTGAATGTTCTTGATTTATCATGTTATTTGGCCTTGGTGAAAGAGTTGATGCCAGTTTCCAACATAACAGTAACAACATCCTCAACCCTGTTTTTGCTAATTTTTTTGAAGATTTTTAGGGTTAGTGTTAAGGTTAGGTTTAGAGTTTGGATAAAGGTAGTGTTAGGGTTTAGGTTTTCTTAGGTTTAAGGGTTTTTAGTTTAGATTTGAGGTTTATAATCTATGGTTTCGTGTTTAATATTTGGGTTTTTGTATTTTGGACTTAGGGATTTTTTTTGACTTAGGGTTTAGGGTTTTGGGTTAGCATTAGGGTTTGGATTAGTGTTAGGGTGTAGGTTTTTTCTTGGTTTTATGGTTTAGGGTTTATCATTTGAAGTGTAAAATATAGTATTTACTATTGAATTTTTGGGTTTTAGTAATTTGGGATTAGGGTTTCACGATAATTATTTAGGGTTAGTGATAGGGTTACGGTTAGTGTTAGTGTTAGGGTTAGGTTTTTTTTTTAAGATTATTGCATTTAGGGTTTAGGATTTGAGGTTTCATATCAATAGTTTAGTGTTTAATTTTTGGGTAATTTGTATTTTAGGCTTGGGATATATGATTTATGATAGGGTTAGGTTAGGGTTAATGTTAGAGTTAAGGGTTAGGTTTAGGTTGTTTTTTAGGTTATAGGTTTTGGAGTTAAGGATTTGAGTTGTAAAATAAATCGTTTAGTGTTTAAAGTTAGGGTTTTTGTATTTTGGGCTTTAAGTTGAGGGTTTCCTGTTTAGGATAAGGGCTAAGGATAGGGTTCGTGTTAGGGATAAGGTTAGGTTTAGGATTTAGTTTTTTTAAGGTTTTAGGTTTTGGGGTTGAAGATTTTTTGTTTAATGTTTAATGTTTTGGTTTTAGTATTATGGGATTTGTTTTTCGGGTGTATGGTTTAGGGTTAGAGTTAGGGTTGATTAGGGTTAGGGTGTTGTTTTTTTAGGTTTTTCAATTTATGGTTTAGGATTTGAGGTTTCATATCAATGGTTTAGTGTTTAATGTTTGGGTTTTGGAATTTTCAGCTTGGGGTTTAGGTTTTATGGTAGGGTTAGGGTTAGTGTTTAGGTTGTTTTAGGTTTTAGGGTTTAGGGTTGAGGATTTGAGTTATAATATCTATAGTATTTTAAACTTGTGTTTTTTTTATTTTATTTAGACTTAGGGTTTACGGTTTAGGGTTTAGGGCGTTAGGGTTAGGATAAGTATTAGGGTGTAGTTTTTCTTTTTAGGTTGTATGGTTCAAGGTTTAGCATTTGAGGTATAAAATCAATGGTTTTGTATTTAATTTTTGGGTTTCGGTATTTTGGGCTTAGGATTTGGGGTTTATGACTTAGGGTTAGGGTTAATGTTAGGGTTAGGGTTAGGGTTAATGTTAAGGTTTTGTTTAGGATTTTGGGTTTAGACTTTAGGATTTGAGGTTTAACATCAATGGCTTAGTGTTTAAAGTGTGGGTTTTGGTATTTTGGGCTTGGGGTTTAGGGTTTATGGTAGAGTTAGGCTTAGGGTTAATATTAGAGTTAAAGTTACGATTTAGGTTCTTTTTTATGTTTTAGGATTTGGGGTTAAGGATTTGAGTTGTAATATCTATTGTTTAGTGTTTAATATTAGGGTTTAGGATTAGATTTAAGGATAGGGTTAGGGCTAAGGTTCGTGTTAGGGATAGGGCTAAGTGTTAGGGTTTAGGGTTTTTTTTTAATGTTTTACGTTTGGAGGTTTAAGGATTTTTGCTTTAAATCTATGGTTTATTTGTTAATGTTTGGCCTTTTTGTATTAGGGCTTCGGTTTTCAAGTTAATGGTTTAGGGTTACAGTTTGGATTAGGGTTAGGGTTAGATTTAATTTTTTTTTATTTTAGGGTTTGTGGTTTCGGGTTTGAGACTAAAATCTACGATTCAGTTTTTATATTTGGGTGTTCATATTTTGGACTTAGGGTTAGTGTGTAGGTTTTTTTTTTGGTTTTATGGTTCAGGGTTTAGCATTTGAGGTTTTAAATCTATGGTTTAGAATTTAATGTTTGGGTTTTGGTATTTTGGGCTTGGGGTTTCAGGTTTATGGTTTATGGTTAGGGTTAAGGTTAAGGTTAAGGTTAGGATAAGGGTTACGGTATTGGGTTTTTTTTTATGTTTTTCGGTTTATGGTTTAGGATTTTAGGTTTAATATAAATGGTTTAGTGTTTAATGTTCGGGTTTTTGTATTTTGTGCTTGGGGTTCAGGGTTTATAATAAGGTTAGGGTTAGGGTTAGGATTTAGTTTTTGTTTTAGGTTTTAGGGTTTGTTGTTAAGGATATAAGTTTTATATTTATGGTTTATTGTTTAATGTTATGGTTTTGGTATTAGCTTTGGGTTTATTGTTAGGGTTAGGGTTCGTGTTAGGGATATGGTTAGGATTTAGGTTTTTTTTTCCAGGTTTTATGCTTCGGTATTATTCTGAATTAATCACAGCATACTCATTCAAGATAGTTTCTGGATTAACCTTACTCTTTTGTTGCTTCTTATCAGTATGGTCTGAAGTGTGGGGAGTCATGTACTGAACGTGTAAGGGAAGAATATCCAAACCTTGGTTATCATCAACTATTACAAATTTATTACATGATTATTCCCTTACTCCCTGCTCATGTTCACTATCCCTTTCATGTTGCCTATTTTGCCTTCTTTTTTCAGCATCTATTTTTTGCTTACTAGGTTTGTTTTTTCTCTTTGGAGTAATTTAAGTACCCATAGTACCACTCTGTTTCCCCTGATCTTTACCACACTTTTTCCCCTGTTGTTGTTTCACATTTTTTTCCTTGGCAGACTGCTCACAGTTGTCTATGTTCTAAATTTGCTGCTGGAGTTGTTGATCCTGCTGTTTCAGTGTGTTCTCATCACTCCTAGAGGCTCTATGGTCAGTCCTTTGGTCATAATCCAACCCCTCATTCATAACATGAGGCAAATTCCCCCCTTTGGTAACCCCATCCTGTAGGTTAGTTGCTTTCTCCTTACTCCCCCCATGCATACCTCCATAAACTTCATCAGTATGACCAACATCAACATTAATAAAATTGGGGGTTCTGGGGCTTGGGAGAGATAAGTCAATACCTGATTTTCTATTTCTGTTGCTATCAGTAGTCTGCACACTTAGTGTCTTCAAGCTTTTTGGATTGTTATTGACAGTTTGGTCAGCAAGGTGTCCATTTTTAGGTTGATCTTTCTGACTAGCTGCTTCTCTGAATCCCTGCTGCCCTGTTTGGTGCTTCATGTTTTTCCTGCATTTCAAGGTGTGAAAAAATATTTTGATTTCGGAGTATAGATATACATGTAGTTCCTTGTTCTTGTTGTTGGCTGTCATAGGTTTTTGCATTGGTGGGGTGACAGGTCTCCACACTGCTTTGGAGGTGCCTTGTTCCTGATTTTTTTGGTGTCTTTTCTTCTGTGTTTGCCACAGTTCTTCGTGTATCTCCTCTTGCTAGCCCTGCTCATCCTTATTTTGCATATCATTCCTTTGTTGTTGGCCTGTAACTTGTGCCCTTGTTTGATTCTGCTCATCATTTTTCCTTTTTCCTTCCTTTTGATTTTTGTTTGGTTGATTGGTAGTTTTCGTTGTCTCCTCCTTTGCACCTTTTCCCTGTTCTCGCATTTTTCCAGCCCCCTTTTCTTTGCTGTTTTTTTCTACTTCCATATCTTTTCTTTTCTTTATGTCCTCATCTCTTCTTTTGATTGTGCACTCTTCATCCTTATGGCCTTGATGTCTACAATATAAACAATAACTAGGAATGCCTTCATAATCCACTTTTAACCATCTTCCCTTGTTGGGGTTTGAACTTTAAATCCCAATCAAACATGGGATGGTATTTCCTTAGTAAGATCTACCTGAACTTTAACTCTTCTGGTACTTCCCCTAGTTCTTTGAGATGTAGGTGAATCCAAAAAAAGGACTTTCCCAATACTCTCCAATATGGTTGACAAAAAGACTTTTTCGTAAAAATGCCAAGGGAGTCCTGGAATAGACACCCGAATAGGTACAATTGGTGTTTTCTCTTCAGATGTGAAATCCGGGGTCCAAACGTGTATTCTCATAGCTTGTCCCTCAATATTCATTTTCAGCATAGTACAAAAAGTTTGGTAATCAAGCTCATTATCCAGATCAATGTATACATGCGTAGAGTTGAAATGGGTGATCTTGACCCCCCCCCCCATCAATTGAGTTTATAAGATAAAACTTTTCCTCAATTGCTCCATTCTAGGCATGGTGTTAGTAAACTTACCCACCAAAGAATATTTACAAATTTAAGCCAATTTAACATAATAGTCATTCTCATCTATCAGAACAGCAGGTAAACCTTGTCTAGTCGTATGAACAGGTTCATTTAAGCTAATTGGGTTTTCATTTTTGGCCTGCTTATATCTAAGCCGAGCAGCAAAGGATTGAACCACTGTGTAAGGGGCAGGTTCAGTGTTTTGATCAGTTTTGTTGGTGCTATTAAGTTGTTGGCCCTGCTGATTATTGTGAAGCTGTCTTGTTCTACCAGGACTAGCCAGACCACCCTGCTTATTATTTCTATCAACTTGAAGATATGATCATACCTTGTAAAATTATTTGAGATGTTGGGGAAGTTGTTATGATACTCCTCACTTGCATGATCGAATTGGCTACCAGAGTTACCTCCCACCTGTTTGTAGGTGTGCCTTTCTTGCTCCATCTGCCTCACATTGTGCCCTTGTCGCTGATCTGATTTGGCTCCTTCTATCTTCTTTTTTCCTTCCTCAATTTGCTGCTCTTGCCTGTTTAGATGGTCAGATTTTCCTTTTACTTGTTCATGTCCTTGCTCCGTTGCATCCCCATTCTTTCTACCTTTGTCATCTTTGTTATGCATCATTGGTGAAGTACCATTTGTTGAGGCTGGTGACTATGTGGTCGTGTTCTTCATATTAGTGCTCTGTTGATCAATAAAATTGTCCCCATGTTGATTATTGTTTTCGTTGATCATTGTTTTTGCATCAATTATAGGTGGAGCAGGTGCAATGTCATTTTGTGTATCCAATCAATTACAACTTGCGTTTTCCCCTGCAATGCCTTGTTTCTCTTGTTGTTCATTGGACTTGTGTTCAGCTGTGGAAGATCGATTGTTGTTAATAGTGATTTCTTTATCATATTGATGAGGAATTGCTGATACGTGAGTGTTTGGTGCCTGAGAGTCAGCCTTTGTTATCAAACTGCCATTGATTCCGGCGATTGGAGTAGAAGCATCGCCGGAGTTCTCACCACCGGTGATTCCGCCGTATATCTTCTTCGAGATTTGGCTGAGAGGTGCCTCATCCTTGGGGGAACAAACCCCAGTGGTCAAATCCTCTCGAATATGAATGGAGGTTGCTCGAATAAGGGTGTACGACTCCGGCGATTCCATCGCGTTTTCTTCAAAAATCGCCTCTCGGTTCTGAGCGATTGGGACGGTGGAATTAGGTAATTTTTGGACTGCTAATAGATTCAGATGAGGGGAATTCATTTCCTTACTTGATTCCTTTCGATCCCATTCAGAAATCCTTGGGGAAATATTTTTGCGATCTGCGACGAATACCCCTTCAACAGCAGCAGGTTCCATCGCATCTTTCACCTGTAATTTCGAGGCGTTATGAGATTGTTCTTGGCGCGTACTATACTGGGGTAAGGAGCCTACATGAAAGCGCTCCTTTTGGGTTTGGTCCGGCGGCCATTTGACGGCTACCGGCAGCCCACGCGCCGTTATCACGCTGGGCGATTGAGGAGTTTCCGCCGTTGTGAGAGAGAGAGCGTCTGCGATGAGAGAGAAAATCTAGAAAGAGAAAAAATTCGGAAAAATGGGGCGCGATGTATTTTGGGATTGGGGTTTAGGGATTAGGGTTAGGGTTAAGTATAGGGTTAGGTTAGGGTTCATTTTAAGGATTGGGCTAGGGTTAGTGTTTAGGGTTTTTTAAGGCTTTAGGTTTTGGGCTTTTTTTTTTTTAATAATGTATTTTTTGTTTGGTATTTGGACTAATGGTTTAGGGTTGGGGTTAGGGTTAGGGTTTGAATTAGGGTTAACGTAAGGAATCAGGTTTTTGTTATGTTTTAGAGTTTATGGATTAGGACTTGAGGTCTAAAATCGATTGTTTAGTGTTTAATGTTCGGGTTTTTGTTTTTTGGACTTAGGGTTTTTCATTGACATAGGGCGTGGGGTTAGGGTTAGCCTCTATGCTTTTTATCAAGTTTTATGGTTCAGGGTTTAGCATTTGAGGTTGAAAATCTATGGTTTAGTGTTTAATGTTTGGGTTTTTGTATTATGGACTTAGAGTTTTTTTGACTTAGGGTTTAGGATTTAGGGTTAGAATTAGGAATAGGAATAGGGTTAAGGTATAGGTTTTTATATGGTTTAATGTTAAGGTTTATCATTAGATGTTTAATATATTTGGATTAGTATTTAATGTTGGGTTTTTGTATTTTGGGCTTGGGGTTTAGGGTTTAGGGTTTATGGTAGGCTTAGGGTAAGGGTTAATTCAAGGTTAGGGTTAGGGTTTAGGTTTTTTGTAGGTTTTATGGTTTGGGATTAAGGATTTGAGTTGTAATATCTATATTTTAGTGATTAATGTTAGGGTTATAGTGTTTTGGGCTTATGTTTAGGGTTTAGGGTTAGGGTAAAGAATAAGTTTAAGGATAGGGCCAGGGTTAGACTTTTGGATTTTTATGAGGTTTTAGGTTTTGGGGTTTAAGATTTATTGTTGAAAGTCCATTATACAGTGTTTAATGTTTGGTTTTCGTATTTTGGACTTAGTTTTGCTTGGACATATGGTTTAGGTTTTAGGGTTTTAAAGTTAGGGTTAGGGTTACTATTAGGGTTAAGTTGTGGTTTTTTTTTGGTTTTCCAGTTATGGGGTTAGCTTTTGAGGTTTAAAATCTATAGTTTAGTATTTAATGTTTGGGTTTTTGTTTTTTGGGCTAAGTGTTTTGGGTTTAGGGTTTAGGGTTTAGGGTTAGGGTTAAGGTTAAGGTTATGTTTAGGGTTAGGGTTAGGGTTTTGGGTTTTTACAGATTTTTGGATTTAGGATTTAGGATTTGAGGTTTAATGTCAATTGTTTAATGTTTAATGTTTGGATTTTTGTATTTTGGACTTGGGGGTTTAGGGTTTATGACAGGTTAGGGTTAGGGTTAATATTATGGTTAGGGTTAGAGTTCATGTTGTTTTTAAGGTTTTATTTTTCAGGGTTAAGGATTTTAGTTGTAATATCTATGATATACGATTTAATGTTAGGGTTTTCGTATTTTGGACTTTGGGTTTAGGGTTTAGGGTTAGGGTTAAGGATAGGATTTTAGGGTTCGTGTAAGGGATAGGTTTAAGATTAGGGTTTAGAGTTTTTTCTTGGTTTTAGGCTTTCGGGTTTAGGATTTTTAAAAAAAACTATGGTTTAGTGCTTGATGTTTGGGTTCCTCTTTTTTTATTAGTAGAAATACCCTTGGAGGGGTAGGGGCTGAGCAACAACCTCAGGCCTTATCATTAATAACAAAAAAAAGGATGGGGGCATAAACTTAACCTCCAACCTAAGATGGTTTAGAATCAACTTACCAAAGGAAGTAAACTCCTCCCCTTACATAAAAGATGGAACCAAAATACTAAGCACCTAAGGAGAGGACTCCTCTCGATACAAAGTATCTAGGAAACATAAAATAGGGAGACTCTCCCTTTACAAGAAAGCCTATAAACTAAACAGACCTATTCAAAATATCTATAATTTTAATCATAGCTAAGTTGAAAAGGTATAAGGATGTTTCAAGGAGGTTCCTTAAGACTTTTGGTTTTCTTCCTTCTAAAGCTAGGCATTTGCAACAGATCAAGGTGATAATTTGACTTTGTTTCCTTAGAAATTTTCTGGCTGTTGAAGTAAACTTGTGGAGTAGTTGTCTTGTGGCTGTGTTTTAAAAGTGCATCAACTACCCAATTCGTTTCTCTGAATACAAGTAAGCACTTGAAGTTATGTGTTTGAGAGATGAGCTTTTGTAGCCTTCCCAACAATGTGATAATGTTTCATTGAGTGACTGCCTTCCTTAAGATCCATTGCACTACCAATTGAGAGTCAAGTTCCAATATTATATTCCTATATCCTAGCTCAAGTGCCTAAGTTCAAACAAAGATGGCTGCCTCTATTTCAGCTTTGTTATTTGTTCCTTCTCCAAGTGGTGTTGTGAAAGTCATCACCAATTTGCCATGTTTATCTCTCAAAATACCACCAGCCCCTAGCCTGCCTGTGTTAGTGAGTGCACTGCCATCAGTGTTCGCGTTAAGCCACTGATCTATATGTTTAATCCATGTCACTATGGTCACCTTGATGTCATGCACACACCTCTCACTCTTTTGAATTAAATCTGTCCACTTTGCAGACCATTTAACATGAGAGAAGACAGTGTTAAGCATCTTGTAGTTGTCCTTGTAGATTGCATACTTCACCCTACTGATGTTGATTGTTTTGCCTCCATACTTAGTTGCCCTCTTGTTAATCCATAGGTTCCAACAAATGAATATAGGCGTGGCTTGTAGAAGCATTTTGTGGGCTGCATTCTTTGGCTTGGCTTTCCACCACTGCTGGATCAGTAGAAACAGTGAGCAGTGGTCTGGCTGCATTCTTGTGCTGCTTGCAAAGCTGCTCCACACCTTAGCTGCAAAATTTCTTGTGTTGAAGATGTGTTTTATGCAGTCCATACCTGATCTGTCAAGACAACAAACATTGTGATGGCTCAATGCCAAAGTTAGTTACTTTTTCATTAGTAGGGAGTTTACCCCTTAGGGTTCTCCATAATAAAAAAGATGACTTAAAAGGAATGTTCTTATGCAATAAATGACAGTTGAAATGATTTTTAGCTCTTTTTTCTCTTATATCCTCCGAAGCTGATAAGCAGCTAAAGCCTCCATGGGTGTTGAGATTCCACACTGCCTGTTCTGGCAGCTGTTGATGAGGAGAAATCTTTGTTGCTAGAATGTTGGAGAGTTGGCTAGCAGGGGCCTGCCCTATCAGTTTTCTCCAGCTCCATTTCCCTTCCTCCCAAAATTCAGCCATTTTCGAGTTGTTAAATCTGTTAGTATGGGTGGTGAATTATGCTATTGGTCCAATGCCATAAAAATTATCCCACCAAAAGTAACAATTTCCAGCTTGAAGTTTCCACTGTATGTGTTGCTCCACTTGTTCTCCGTTCATAACCATGTATTTCCAAATTAGAGAGTCTCCAGTATCCCATTTTTTGCTGACAAGGTTGGACTTTTGACAGTATTTTGCTCTCAAAAATTCTCCCCACAAGGTTTGTTTGGTTCTAAAAATCCACCATTGTTTGAATTGGAAGGCCTTGCAAATATCTTTTAGATTCCTAATGCCCACTCCTCCCTCATCATAAGGGAAGCTTAGGTTTTTCCAAGAAGCCCAGTGGTACCTCTTCCTATCACTTTTTCATCCCCATGAGAAGTCAGCCACAAGCATTTGAATTTGTTTAAGAACAGTAGCTGGAGGAGTTACTGCAGAAAGCAGGTCAAAAGGGAGGGCCTGTAACACATGTTTTGTAAGAACTGCCTTTCCACCATAGCTGAGTTGTTTTGTTTGCCAACTTGTAATCGTGCCAACCACTTTATTAAGAAGGTCAGAAAAATATATATTCCTAGTCCTGCCAACAAATAAAGGGTAGCCTAGGTAAGTAATAGGACCTTGCTTTTGTTTGAAACCTGTAAGTCTCTTTATTCTAACTCTTGTTGTATTAAAAGAATTCGAGTGTAGCATAAAGTGAGTTTTGTCTCCATTGAAAAGTTGCCGTTAAGTATTTTCATACTACTTTAAGGTAGTCATTAAGAGCTTCAATGTTTTGCATCTTCCTGAATTGAACAAAATTATGTCATCAGCAAAACTGAGATGGTTTACTTGTGGCCCCCTCATTTCCATGAAGAAACCATGTTAGTCTTGCTGATTGTATAGCCTGTTGAGAGATCTTGATAATACCTCTGCACCTAAAATAAATAGGGCCGGAGAAAGAGGATCACGTTGCTTGAGACCTTTAGTGGAACGAAAGAAACCATATCTCTTACCATTGACAACGATTGTGTACCAATTGTTTGACATGATTCTCCACACCATATAAATAAATACCTTAGCAAATCCCATTTTCCTTTGAACCAGGCAAATATATGACCAAGAAACCCTGTCATAAGCTTTTGCCATGTCTAGCTTAATGATGACATTGCTACCAATATTGGGTTTTATTTGGTGGATAATTTCCTTATCTAGAATGATGTTCTCAGAAGTACTTCTACCTTTAAAAAACCCGGATTGGTTAGGAAATATTAAAGTAGGGAGGATAGGACTAAGTCTGTTGCTCATTAGCTTAGATATGATCTTGCTAGTGAAGTTGCTTAGATTTATAGGCCTATACTCACTAATCTTGTTTGGATTATTCACTTTAGGGAGCAGCACAATACAATATATGGGAAAAGTATTTAGGAATCATATGTCCATTGAAAAAGGTTTGTACAACCCCCATTAGATCATTCTTGATAATATGCCAACACTTTAGAAAAAAGTATGTATTCATACCATCAGGGTTAGCTGCAGAATTAGGATTCATAGAAAAAACCACCATTAAAGTATGCTCATTGATAAGCTTTTCTTCACCATTAAAGATTTCTTTGAAGTGTTCACAAGCTACCTGAGCAATGTTGTGATGACCTTGTATCCAATCTCCATTTTAATTGACAACTTTATGAAATAAGTATTTCCTTCTTTCCCTTATCACAGAATGAAAGCATTTAGAGTTAGTATTACCCTCTTTGAACCATTGAAGCTTGTTTTTTCGTTTCAAAATAGTGTCTTCAAACTTGAGAAACTTCATGTACTTTGCATTAACTTCTTGAAGGATACTTCTATTTGAGTCACTTTGGTTAGTGATGTAGCTTTCTTTATCTTTGTGCACTTGTTCCTCATAAATCCTAACCTTTTGGAAAATATCACCAAATTCGTTTTTAGACCAAACACTAAGAGTATTTGACAGACTTTTCATTTTTTGGTGAAATCTCCACGTACCAGTACCTGCCACTTCCTTCTCCCAACATGTTTCAGTAGTTTCCATGAAATGAGAGTTTTCTACTCAACAATTGAGAAATCTGAAGTACTTGCTATGATCAGTTGTTGTGAAAGCCATTTCCATAAGAAGAGGACAATGATCAGACCCAGTAGTGGAAATCACCTACAGTACACTAAGGTTTGTAAATTAATGAGGCTTGTTGTAGCATTTTCTCCCAAAGAGTTCTCCTGAGGTGATCTTTGCATTTACCATAAACAAATGTACTTGCAAATTGGTATTGTAATTCATTATGTTTGATGTTGCAAGTGATTTGTTGTTCATCTTCATCAAGAATATTACAGTCAATATCACTGATCAAAAAAACCCAAATTTTACCATTGGAAATACTAGTAGAATTTTTCATGTTTAATTGGACCTTAAAGCTTTGAACATGCCACTATCAGACAAAGGTTCCAAAATAGTGATAGATAAATGTTGAAGCTTCCTGAGCATCTTGAGTCTCTCCAACACCCCTTGAGTGTTGATCCCTCTCACATTCCATATGATTTTACTAATCATTGGGAAGATATAGAGGAAAATAGCCTAGTATTAGGTCTGCCAGTAGTGACAGTATTGACATCTTGTTTCTTGAAGTAAAATTTATCATGGTGGAATCCCCTTGGAGATAGACATTGACTTTGTGTTACTTGTTGGATCTCTTCCTCTAGGTCCTGATCATTATGAGGACTAAAGTCCTTAATAAGGGCCTCACTAGTCTCATCATCCTCATCAAACTCTTCAAAGGAGTGACTATCCCTATTAATTTCACCTTCGGAATTATCCACAGCATATTCATCTATAGTAGGCACCTTATTCAGCTTACATATTTGTTGTCTCTTGTCTAGTAGTTCGGATGATGGTAGAGTTATATATTGAGCCTCAAGAGGGAGGATATCCAATCCATGATTATCATCAATCATAACAAATTTGTTGCATGATTCCTCCCTCTTTTCATGTCCTTGTTCACTGTCATTGATTTGTTGATTGTTTTGTCTCCTTTTAGCAGCATCCCTTTTCTGTTTGATGGGCTTATCTTGGGAGTGATATCTGGAGTATAAGTATCAACCTGTTTCCCTTTATCTTTATTTTCCTCTTTTTCAGCATGGTGTTTTTCCTTATTATTTTCAGAATCTTGTGACCTGTTATCTCTTATCTGCATGTGTTGTTTGATCTTTGTTTTTCCTTTTGTTTCTTCCTGTTCCTAGAATTATTCAGGGCTCTAAAGTCTGTCCTATGATCAACAAACCACTCATGCAGAGCATGAGCCAAACACCCCCCTTTGGTAACTCCATCGTGCAGGTTACTGGTTTTCTCCTGACACCCCCCATCCATACCTCCACCAACTTCTTCAGTAAAACCATCATCAATATTAATAAAGTTGGGGGAATTGTGAGATGGGAGCATTGAGTCAATACCTATGCTCTTCTGCATAGTGACAGTATCATGTTATTGGTTTAGTTCCATGTGTGTGTTGAGGTTGTTCCTGACAATTGGGCTATTAGTTGTCCCCTTTTTTTATTGGTTTGACTAGTCTACTGTGTTCCTGATAGTTCCATCCCCTGTATGTCCTGTCTCCTATTGTTTGTTCATTTCAAGATTAGAAAAGTAATTTTGAGTTTGAAAGTTAGGTATACAAGTTGTTTCTTGTGTTTGTTGCTTGCTGCCATTGCTTATTTTCTTTTGAGGTGAGACAGGACTCCAAACAGCTTTACAAATGGTTTGTTCCTGAATTTTTTGTTGTCTCTTTTTTTGTGTCTGCCATTGTTCCTGTGATTCTGCTTGCTGGCCATGTTCCTTTTTATTAAAGGTGTGCTTCCCTTGTTGTTGGTCTGTAATCTGATTCTTTTATTGATTTTGTGCTTCCTACTTTCCAGCTTTTTTCTTTTGCTGATTGTTTAGTTGATTTGATTTCTTTGTTGTAGCCTCATGTGTACTTTTTTCATGCTCATTGGGTTTTCTGTGATTTCCTTGTTCCTTAATGTTTTTTTTCAATTTCTTGCTCCTGCCTTTTCTTTAACTCCTCATCCCTTCTCTTGATGGTACAGTCCTCTTCCATGTGTCCTTGGTGTTTGCATTATATGTAATAGTTAGGAATACCTTCATATTCAACCTTTAACCATCTCCCCTTTATTGGGGTTTGAATTCTTAAATCCCAGCCAAATATAATTAGGTCAAGTTTTTCTAAGGCCTACTTGAATTGTTACCCTTAAACATCTACCTCTAGTTCTTTGGGAGGATGGTAAATCTAGGAATAACAACTTTCCAATTGACTCCAAAATAGTCGTTAGTAGCACTTTGTTATAACAATGACAAGGTAAGCCAGGGATATCCACCCAAATGGGAGCAATGGGAGTTTCCTCTTCTGGGGTAAAATCAGGGGAAGTTTGTATTCTCATCACTTGCCCTTCAATATTCATTCTAAGCATTGACCAAACTGTTTGGTAGTCAAACTCATTATCAAGGTCAATATAAACATGTCTTGCATTGAAATGTGTGATCTTCCCACTTCCTGTGAGTTGAGTTTTGATAATAAAGCTTTTTCTCACCAGCTCCATTTTAGGCATCGTATTAGTGAACTTGCCCACAAGGGTGTATTTACAAACATCAACAAATTTCACATAATAGTCATCCTCATCAAGTAACACAACTAGAAATCCATGTCTAGTCGTATGTATAAGATCCTTTAAGACAATAGGAATTTCATTTTTGGACTGATTGTATCTTAACCTTGCAGCAAAAGATTGTACCACAATATATGGTGCAGGTTCAATTTTTTTCGAGTTTTAGCATTGTTATTAGGATTCTGAACATGTTGTTGGTTGTGAGGACTTCTAGCAGTAACCTGAACTACATTAGTGCCCTGCTTATTAGTTTTATCAGCTTGAGTATTAGGCTCATGCCTGGAGTTGGATACTTTTGGGATGTTATTATGGTTACTCAACACTTGCTTGATTGATTTGATTCTATGAGATGAATCCTCTTTGATTATAGGTGTGTTTGGATTGATCATTTTATTTGGCAACATTCCCTTGAACCTGCATGGCAACACTTCTTTGAACCTGTTCTGTGACATGCTTGCAGCTTCCAGCATTGCTTTGTTCATTTCCTCCCTTCTGCAACTCTTTGCCTTGTCGATCAAGTTTTTACCTTGAGTGTTCTTGCCTTTGCAGCTGTACATTTCCATGTTCCTCACCTTTGTCATCCGGGTGAGGTGTGATTTGCGAATTACCTGCATTAAAAGAAGGAGTTAGATAGGATGAATTACCTGCTAAACCAAAAGAATATTTCGATGATTGTGTATCATTTGATGAGGTTGTTGGGTGCATCCTCATAGTGTTCCTGTTAGTGCCCTGCTACTCAATAAAATTTTCCTCCTGTTGTGTTTTGTTTTCTTCTCCAATTGTTGTTGCTTCGATCGATTGAGAAACCTCCAAGTTGGTATTTTTTTGTACTTTTGATCAGAACCGGAGGTCTCCCCTTCACTTTAATGCTTTTCTTTTAGTAATACAGAATTACGATCAATGGATGGTGTAGAAATATTATTGTTGTTGATATCCCCTTTGGAGTGATTGGAATTATCTGGTAGATGGATGTTCTTGACCTGAGAATTAGTCTCATTCGACAGTATTCCATTAGTTCCAACGATTCGAGTTCTCTCTTCACCAGAGTTCTCGCCGGCGGCGATTCCTCTGTCCATTCACCTAAGATTGAAGTGGGATGGACTTCATCGTTGGGGAAACAAACCCCAGTGGTCGAATCCGTACGAATTTGACTAGAAGTTGATGAAAAATGCGTATTCGACTCAGGCGACTCCATCGCAATTCCATCAAACTGCGCCTCTCGATTGTGATTGATTACAACGTATTCATTGCCATTATCATTTCTTCATGACTCCACTCAGAAATTCCTTGGGAAATATTTTCTTGATCTTCATCGAACTCCCCTTCCAAATTTGCTGTTCTCATTGCATCTTTTACCTGCGATTTTGAGGCGTTCTAAGATTGGTCTTGGAGCGTGTTATGTTGGGGTTTTTATCCATCTCCATGGCTCTCCTTTTTGCTTTGGTCCGGCGGCCATCTGACCCCCAACGGCGACGCACGCGCCGTTGCAGTGGTGCGCTTGCCTGACTTTTCTATATCCGTTGTGAGAGATAAAAAGTGTCTGTTAGAGAGAGAATATTCTAAAGAGATAAAAAATCTGGAAAATGGGGCGTGATTCCATATTATGAGCTTAGGGTATCGGGTTAATGGTTTAGGTTAGGCTTGGGGTTTGGATTAGGGTTAGGGTTAGGGTTTAGGTTATTGTTTAGGTTTTAGGATTTGTGGTTTAGGATATGATGTTTAAAATTAATGGTTTAGTTTTAAATGTTTTGGTTTTTTTTTTGGACTTAGTGTTTTTTTTACTTAGGGTTTAGGGTTTAGAATTTAGGGTTAGGGTTACGGTTACGGTTAGGACTAGGGTCAGGGTGTAGGTTTTTCTAGGTTTTTTGGTTTAGGGTTTAGCATTTCATGTTTAAAATCTATGGTTTAGTGTTTAATATTTGGGTTTTGGTATTTTTGACTTAGGGCTTCGAGTTTATTATTTATGGTTATCTTTTGGGATTCTTTTAGGTTTTTGGGTTTAGGATTTAGGATTTGAGGTTTATTATCAATGGTTTAGTCTTTAATATTTGGGTTTTGGTATTTTTGTCTTTGGGTTAGGGTTAGGTTTTAGGTTGTTCTAGTATTTCTGGTATTTGGTACAGGTTTAAGGTTAGGGTTCATTTTAGTGATATTATTAGGATTAGGGTTTAGTTTTTTCTTTAGGTTATAGGTTTTAGGTTTTCAGGTTTTGGATTTTTATGTTTAAAATCTATGGTTTAGTGTTTAATGTTTGGGTTTTGGTATTTTGGGCTTGTGGTTTCGGGTTAATGTTAGGGTTAGGGTTACGATTTGGGTTAGGGAGTAGGTCTTATTAGGTTTTTGGGTTTGTGGTTTAGAATTTGAGGTTTAAAATCTATGGTTTTGGTGTTTAATATTTTGATTTTCGTATTATGGACTTAGGGTTTAGGGTTTAGGATTTACGGTTACGGTTAGGGTTAGGGTTAGGATTAGGGTTACACTGTAAATTTTTTTATGTTTTAGCATTTGAGGTTTAAAATATATGGTTTAATACTTAATGTTTGGGTTTTGGTATTTTTTGCTTAGGGTTTTGGGATTTATTGTTTAGGATTAGGGTGAGGGTTAGGGATTTTTTTTTGGTGTTTGGGTATAAGTTTTAAGATTGAGGTTTACGTCAATGGTTTAGTGTTTGATGTTTGGGTGTTGGTATTTTGGTCTTGGGGTTTAGGGTTTATGATAGGATTGCGGTTAGGGTTAGGATTTTTTTTTTTTTTGGTTTTAGGGTTTGTGGTTAAAAATTTGAGTTGTAATATTTATGGTTTAGTGTTTAATGTTAGGGTTTTGGTATTTTGTACTTTTGGTTTAGGGTTAGGGTTCATTTTAGGTTTTGAGGTTTAGGATTTTTTGTTTAAAATTTATGGTTTAGGTTTAATGTTTGGGTTTTAGTATTTTGGGCTTGGGGTTTCGGGTTAATGTATTGGGGTTAGGGTAGGGTTAGGGTTTTAGGTAGGGTTCGGGTTTGTGTTTAGGTCTTTTTAAGGTCTTAGGGCTTATGGTTTAGGATTTGAAGTTTCAAATCTATGGTTTATTACTTAATGTTTGTGTTTTTGTATTTTGGGCTTAGTTTTTTTTTATTTAGGGTATAAGGTTTACGCATAGAGTTAGGGTTAGGGTGTTGACTTTTTTTAGCTTTTATGGTTCAGGGTTTAGCATTTGAGGTTTAAAATCTTTGGTTTTATATTTAATATTTGGGTTTTGGTATTTTAGGCTTAGGGTTTTGGTTTTATGGTTTAGAGTTAAGGTTAGCATTATGGTTAGGGTTATTTTTATATGGTTTAGAGTTAAGGTTAGCATTATGGTTAGGGTTATTGTTTTATAGTTTGGAGTTATGGTTAGCATTATGGTTAGGGTTATTGTTAGGATAAGGGTTTAGGGTTTTTATTAGGTTTTAGGTTTTGGGGTTTAAGATTTTTTGTGTAAAGTCTGCGGTTTAGTGTTTAATGTTTGGTGTTCATATTTTAGACTTAGTTTTTTTAGGACATAAGGTTTTTAGGGTTTAGGATTTACGGTTAGGGTTAGGGTGTAGTTTCTTTAGGTTTTATGGTTTAGAGGTTAGCATTTGAGGTATAAAATCTATGGTTTAGTATTTAATGTTTAAGTTTTTATTTTTTGGTCTTAGAGTTTTGGGTGTATGGTTTAGGGTTAGGGTTTGGTTTTTGGGTTTTTATAGATTTTTGGGTTTAGGATTTAGGATTTGAGGTTTAATATCAATGGTTTACTATTTCATGTTTGGATTAGGGGTATTTTGGACATGGGGTTTAGGGTTTATGACAGGTTAGGGTTAGGGTTAAGGTTCATGTTGTTTTAAAGGTTTTATTGTACAAGGTTAAGGATTTGAGTTGTAATATCTATAATTTACTATTTAATGTTAGGGTTTTTCTATTTTGTCCTTTGGGTTTAGGGTTTATTGTTAGGGTGAGGATAGGGTTAAGTTTAGGGTTCTTGTAAGGGATAGGGTTAGAATTAGGGTTTAGGTTTTTTTAGTTTTTAGGCTTTGGGGTTTAGGATTTTTTAAAAGAATCTATGGTTTAGTGTATGTGTTTGGGTTTTCTTATTTTGAGCTTAGGGTATCGGGTTAATGGTTTAGGGTTAGGGTTAGGATTAAGGTTAGGGTTACGGTTTGGATTAGGGTGTGAGGTTACTTTTTAGGTTTTAGAATTTGTTGTTTAGGATTTGATGTTTAAAATCAATGGTTTAGTTTTTAATTTTGGGTTTTTTAATTTTGGACTTAGGTTTTTTTTGGACATAGGATTTAGGGTTTAGGATTTAGGGTTAGGGTTACGGTTACTGTTAGAATTAGGGTTAAGGTGTAGGTTTTTTTAGGTTTTCTGGTTTAGGGTTTAACATTTGAGGTTTAAAATCTATGGTTTAGTCTTTAATTTTTGGGTTTTCGTACTATGCACTTAGGTTTTTTTTACTTAGGGTTCAGGATTTAAGGTTTAGTGTTAGGGTTATGTTTTGGGTTATGATTAGGGTTAGGGTGCAAGTTTTTTGAGGGATTATGGTTTAGGATTTAGAATTTGAGGTTTAAAATATATGGTTTAGTAATTAATGTTTGGGTTCTTATATTTTAGACTTAGGTTTAGGGTTTTTTTTTTTTGGTTTTTAGGTTAAGGATTTAGGATTTGAGGTTAATTATCAATGGTTTAGTGTTTAATGTTTGGGTTTTGATATTTTGGTCTTTGGGTTTAGTGTTAGGTTTTAGGTTTTACAGTTTGGGGTTCAGGGATTTGAGTTCTAATATATAAGATTTAGTGCTTAATGTTAGGGTTTTAGTATTTTTGGTATTGAGTTTAGGGTTTAGGGTTTAGGGTTAGGGTTAGGGTTCATGTTAGTGATATTGTTAGGATTAGGGTTTAGGTTTTTCTTTAGGTTTTAGGTTTTGAGATTTTTTATTTTTATGTTTAAAATCTATGGTTTAGTGTTTAATGTTTGGGTTTTTGTATTTTGGGCTTGGAGTTTTGGGTTAATGGGTTAGGGTTAGGGTTAGGGAATAGGTCTTATTAGGTTTTTGGCTTTGTGATTTATGATTTGAGGTTTAAAATCCATGGTTTAGTGTTTAATGTTTGGATTTTCGTGTTATGGACTTAGGGTTTAGGGTTTAGGATTTACAATTAGGGTTAGGATTAGGGTTTGAGTGTAAACTTTTTTTTAGGCTTTATGTTTTTATGTTTTAGTATTTGAGGTTTAAAATATATGGTTTAGTACTTAATGTTTGGCCTTTTTGTATTTTGGGCTTAGGGTTTTGGGTTTTATTATTTAGGATTAAGGTGAGGGTTAGGGTTTTGCTATTTTTAGGTTTTTGGGTATAGCATTTAGGATTGAGGTTTAACGTCAATCGTTTAGTGTTTGATGTTTGGGTTTTGGTATTTTTGTCTTGGGGTTTAGGGTTTTATGGTAGGATTACAGTTAGGGTTAGGATTTAGGTTTTATTAGGTTTTAGGGTTTGTGGTTAAGGATTTGAGATGTAATATGTATGGTTTAGTGTTTAATGTTAGGGTTTTGGTATTTTAGACTTTTGTTTAGGGCTTAGGCTTTAAGGTTTAAGGTAAGGGTTCGTTTTAGGGATAGGGTTTAGGGCTTGTTTCGGTTTTAGGTTTTGAGGTTTAGGATTTCTTTTTAAAATCTATGGTCTAGTGTTTAATTTTTGGGTTTTTGTACTTTAGGCTTGGGGTTTTGGGTTAATGGCTTAGGGTTAGGGTTAGGGTTTTACATTTAGATCTTTTTAAGGTTTTAGGGTTTATGGTTTAGGATTTGAAGTTTAAAATCTATGGTTTATTGTTTAATGTTTGGGTCTTTGTATTTTGGAGTTAGTTTTTTTTACTTAGGGTTAGGGTTTACGTATAGAGTTAGGGTTAGTATTAGGGTTAGGGTGTTGGTTTTTTTTTAGCTTTTATGGTTTAGGGTTTAGCATTTGAGGTTTAAAATCTATGGTTTAGTATTTAATATTTTTCTTTGGGTTTTTTGGGCTTTTTTTTAAAAAAAAAAATTACCCTTGGAGGTGTATGGGCTGAGCAGCACCCGCATGACTTGTCATTAATATCAAAAAACAAAATACAAGGAGGGGGGCATAAACCTAACCTCCAACCTACGATAGTTTTGAGTCATCTTTCTAAAAGAAAGTCAACTCCTTCCCCTACAATAGAAGATGAAACAAAAATACTAAGAACCTAAGGAGATGACTCCTCTCATTACATAGTATCTAGGAAGAATAAATAAGGGAGACTCTCCCTCTACATAATCAAAGGAAGACGAAAACTAATCTATTCAAAGAAGCTATAATTCAAAATAATAGGTAAGTTGAAAAGATGAACTAATCTCAAGGAGGCTCAAAAATCAACATTGTCTTCTTCCTTCTAAAGTTAGGCATCTCCAATAAGTCAAGCTGATAGTAGGCCTTTGCTTCTTTAGGTAGTTGATGACTGTTGAAATATACCTGAGGAGTGGCAGTTTTTTTGACTGTGTTTTGACAATGCATCTGCTACTCAATTTTCATCTCTAAGTACATGAATGCATTTGAAATTGTTGGCTTGAGTGATAAGATTTTGCAACCTTCCGATTTCAGTGATGATACTCCATTGTGAGGCTGCTATCTGTAAGATCCAATGGACCACCAATTGAGAATCAAGTTCTAGCAAAATGTTCCTGTAGCCAAGCTCAAGTGCCTAAGTTAAACCAAATATGGCAGCTTTAATTTCAGCGCTGTTGTTTGTTCCCTCTCCAAGAGGTGTTGTGAAGGCCATTACCAGCTTGGCTTCTTTGTCCCTTAGAATACCTCCAGCCCCAAGTTTGCCCTGGTTGGTAAGTGCACTTCCATGTGTATTATCTTAATCCATTGATCTGGTGGTTTATTCCATATTACCGTGCTCACTTTGGTGCTGTGAATGCACCTTTAACTCTTTTGTAGTAAATCAGCCCACTTTGTAGGCCATAGTAGATGTGGAAATGTACTTTTCAACATTTTGAAGTTGTCTTTGTAGAATGCATACTTCACCCTGCTGATGTTTGTTGTTTTACCTCCATACTTGCAGGCACACCTATTCTCCCACAGATTCCTGCAAATGAAAATTGGAGCAGGTTGTAGCAGCAGCTTGTGGGCTGCATTTTTTGACTTGAGAGTCCACCATTACTGTAGCAACTGCTGCAGTGAAGAGTGGTCCAGCTGTAGGCCTGCACTGCCTGCAAAAAAAATCCAAACCTTGGCTGCAAATTGTCCTGAATTGAATGTGTGTTCTATGCTTTCCATACCTACTCTATCAAGACAACAAAAACAATGTGACGACTCAATGCCAAAATTAGTCGATATTTCATTAGTAGGGAGTTTATCCCTTAGGATTCTTCTCCATAAAAGAAAGTAAGATTTAAAGGAAATGTTTTCATGCCATATCATTGAATTAAATTGATTCTTAGATCTTTTGTTCCCGATTTCCTCCCATGCTGAAGAGAAACTGAAGCTGCCATGGTTATTAAATTCCAGACAGCTTTGTCAGGAAGATGATGTTGTGGAGAGAACTCTACAGCCAAAATGTTGGAAAACTGACTGGCAGGGGCCTGTTCTATAAGTTTGCTCCAACTCCACTTCCCATCTTCCCGGAATTCAGCTACTGTAGCATTGTTAAATCTGTTGCTATTGGAGGTCTGATGAGCCTGTGGCCCACTTCCAAGCCAGTTATCCCACCAAAAGGAACAATTTCCATCTTGAAGTTACCAACGGATGTGCTGCTCAACATGCTGTCTATTAATTACCATATGTTTCCAATTTAATGAATTCCCAGTATCCCATTTTTTGCTTATAGGGTTTGATCTTTGACAATATTTTGCTCTAAAAAATTCTCCCCACATAGTTTGTTTTTTTCTAAAGATCCACCATTATTTGAATTGGAAGGATTTGCAGATATCTTGTAAGTTTCTCATTCCTATCCCCCCTTCATCATAGGGGTAGCTTAGATTTTTCCATGAAGCCCAGTGATACTTCTTTCTATCACTCTTCCTTCCACAGAAAAAGTCAGCTATAAGCCCTTGAATTTGCCTGAGTACTGTGGATAGAGGTGTCACTGCATATAGAACGTGGATCCGGAGAGCTTGTAGAACATGTTTTGTAAGATTGCCTTACCTCCATAGTTTAATTGTTTGATTTACCAACCTCTAATCCTGCAAACAACCTTGTTAACAAGATCAAAGAAATATATATAACTAGGCCTGAACAAATAAAAAGCAGCCTAGGTAATTAATAGGACCCTGCTTTTGTTTGAAACCTGTAAACCTCTTAATTCTATATCTAGTGCTATTGAAAGCATTAGAGTGTAGCATATAGTGGCTTTTGTTCCCATTGATGAGTTTCCCTTGAATCTTCCAGATGTAAATAAAATTATGTCTTCAGCAAAGCTGAAATGATTCACTTGAGGCCCTCTCATTTCCATGAAGAAACCATGATTATCCAGATGGTTGTGAAGCCTGTTTAGAGATCTTGAAAGTACAACTGCACCTAAAATAAATAGGGCAGGGGAATGAGGATCACCTTGCTTGAGACCCCTACTTGAGTGAAAGAAACCATACCTCTTACCATTAACAATGATTGAGTACCAATTGTTAGCCATGATTCTCCACACCATATCAATAAAAACCTCATAAAACCCCATCTTTCTAAGAACTAGGAAAATATATGACCATGAGACCATGTCATAATCTTTTGCCATGTCTAGTTTAATGATGACATTGCTACTAATATTGGGTTTTTTGATTCAGTGAATGATTTCCTGAGCTAGCATGACATTCTCAGAAATACTTCTACCTTTAACAAACCCGTATTGGTTAGGAGAGATTAAGGCAGGGAGGATAGGACTAAGTATGTTGCTCATTATCTTAGATATGATATTGCTAGTAAAGTTGCTTAAACTTATAGTCCTATACTCAGTCATCTTGTTTGGATTGTTCACTTTAGAGAGTAGCACAATGCAAGAATGATATAAGTATTTAGGAATCATCTGTCCATTTAAAAAGGAATGTACAACCCCCATTAGATCATTCTAGATAATATTCCAAAACTTATGAAAGAAATACCCATTAATATAATTAGGGCTAGCTGAAGAATTAGAATTCATAGAAAAGACCACCTCTTTAAGCTCATCCATATTAGGAATATTGGTAAGCTTAATATTTTGGTCTTGACTAATCATCCTTGGAATACATTCCAAAGTATGCTCATTGATAAGCTTTTCTTCACCAGTAAAGATTTCTTTGAAGTGTTCACAAGCTACTTGAGCAATGTTCTCATCACCTTGTATCCAGTCTCAATTTTTATTGACAACTTTATGAATAAATAACTTCCTTCTTCTTACCGTTATCACAGAATGGAAGTATTTAGAGTTAGTATCACCCTCCTTAAACCATTGAAGCTGTGTTTTTTGTTTAAAAATAGTGTCTTCAAACTTGAGAAACTTGATGTACTTTGCATTATTTTCATGGAGGATACTTCTATTTGAGTCACATTGGTTAGTCATGTAGTTTTCTTCAGCATTGTGTACTTGTTCCTCATACATCCTAACCTTTTGGAAAATATCACTAAATTCATTCACAGACCAACCACTGAGAGTGTTTGACAGCCTTTTCAATTTTTGGTGAAACTCCACATACATGTACCTGCCGCTTCCTTCTCCTAGTAGGTTTTTACTGTTTCCATAAATTGAGGGTTGCCCACCAAACAATTGAGAAATCTGAAATACTTGATGTGATCAGTATATTTGGAACTCATTTCCATAAGAAGAGGACATGATGAGACCCAGTAGATGACAAATGAGTTATAGTGGTTTGAGGCATCTTTTCCAACCAATAATCGTTTACCATAGCCCTATCAAGCCTTTTCCAGATTCGATGGTTAATACCTCTCTTGTTGGACCAAGTGAATTTCTGACCACTAAAACCAATGTCCAAAAGGCCACAGGATTCTGTGACAGCAATAAAATCCATACTTTTCCTCATGTTATAAGGAACCCCTCCATGTTTTTCCTCCACAAAAGTTATAACATTTAAATCACCAAAAGTGCACCAAGGGTTATTATTCAAAGTAGTTTGCTGAAACATTTTGTCCCAAAGAGGTCTTCTGACGTGATCTTTGCATTTACCATAGACAAAGGTACTAGTAAATTGATATTGTAATTCATTGTGTTTCATGTTGCAAGTGATTTTGTGTTCATCTTCATCAAGAATATTACAGTCAATAGAATTGCACCAAAAAACCCAAATTTTACCATAACAATTACTACTAGCATTTTCCATGTTTAATTGAGCCTTAAATCTTTGAACATGAAAACTATGAAAGAAAGGTTCCAAAATAGTGATAACAAATAGTTGCTGAAGCTTTCTGAGCATCTTGAGTCTCTCCAACACCCCTTGACTTTTGATCACCCTCACATTCCAAATGATTCTAATCATGGGAACATCTAGAGGAGAAGAGTCTGGTGTTACGTCTGCTAAAAGTGACAGTCTTAACATCTTGTTTCTTGAAATGGAATTTGTCATGTTGGAACCCTCTCGGAATAAGCATTGACTTTGTGCTACCTGTTGAATCTCCTCCTCTAGGGACTTATCATTATGAGGACTAAAGGCCTTTATAAGATCCTCACTATTCTTATCATCCTCATCAGGTGCAGCTAGAGAATGGTTGTCCCTGTTCCAACTCATCCTCAGATTTATCCACTGCATACTCATCAAAAAGTGTTATTGTATTCATCTTACACTATCTCTTGTCTGGTGGTTCAGCTGATGGTGGAGTCATATATAGAGCCTGGAGAGGGAGGATATCCAATCCCTGATTATCATCCATCATAAAAAACTTGTTGCATGATTCGTCCCTCTTTTCTTGTCCTTGATCACTATCATTGGTTTGTTCTTATTCAATCTCCTTTTAGCAGTATCCCTTTTCTGTTTACTTGGATTGTTTTTGCTCTTAGGGGTGCTTACTGGAGTAGAACTAGCCACCTGTTTCCCTTAATTTCTAATTTTCCTCTTTTTGAGACTGTTGTTTTTCCTTATTATTCTCTGAATCTTGTTTTCTGTTTTCTCTGTTTCTGCCTTTGCTACTGTTGTTTCTCCCCTTGTTGTTGCCTGTTTGTTGGACTATCAGAGGCTCTAAGGTCATTCATATGGTGAACCAACCCCTCATGCAGTACATGAGGCAAACACCCCCTTTTGATAACCCCATCCAGAAAGTTAGTGGTTTTCTCTTGACACCTCCATCTATACCTCCAACAACTTCATCAGTAAAACCATGATCAATAATAATAATGTTGGGGGAATTGGGACTTTGGAGCATTGAGTCAATACCTGTGCTTCTTGTGATTGTAATCTGCAGCAGCCTGCTGCTTTTGTTCCTTTTTTATGTTGTTTCTTTTTGTGCCAGGTGAGCTGTTATTAGACCTTTTTTTTTGCTGATCTTGTTGTGTTACTTCTCCACTTGTGTGCTTCTCCACATTATTGTCTGTCTTTTGTTGTTCCCGTATTTCAAGGTTAGATAAAATATTTTGAGTTGGGATATTTGTCATACCTGTTGTTTCCTGTTCCTACTGATGGTTGTGCCTGATTTTTTGTGTTTTTTGGTTAAGCTAATCTCGAAAGAGACTTGGAGTTAGTAGTTTCCTGATATTGGTGTTGTTTCTTTCTTTGAGTATGCCACTGTTCTTCCTGCAAATCTACCTGTTGGTCTTGTTCATTCTGATAGGAGGTGGTTTTCCCATGTTGATGGCTTGTACGTTGTTTCCTTGTATGATTCGAGTTTTCCTACAGTCTACTCCTTATTCTTTTTTTCAAGATTCTAACTCCTTTCTTTTCCTGAACTCATCCTCCCTCCTCTTGACTATATATTCCTCTTCCATATGGCCTTGATGTTTACAGTACAGACAATAATTATGAATTCCCTCATATTCCACCTTTAACCATCTTCCTTTGTTGGTGTCTGAGTTTTTAAATCCCAGCCAAACATGAGAAGGTCTAGTTTTGGTAAGATACAATTGAACTTTAACTATAGTAGTGCTACCTCTAGTCTTTTGGGAGGTTGGTGAGTCAAGGAAAAGTACCATCCCAATAGATTCCAAAATAGCAACCAATAACACTTTATTGTAACAGTGCTAAGGAAGTCCAGGAAGCCACCCATATGGGAACAATGGGGGTTTCCTCCTCCGGTGTAAAATCTTGGGTCGAAGCTTGGATTCTCATCACTTGTTCCTTTATAATCATCCTAAGTTTTGTCCAAACAGTTTGGTAATCAAACTTATTGTCTAAGTCAATTTACACATTCCTAGAATTAAAGTGTGTGATCTTAACACTCCCCGTAAATTGAGTTTGGAGGGTGAATCTTTTCCTAGCCAGCTCCATTTTCGACATTGTATTCGTAAACTTGCCCACAAAAGTGTATTTGCAAACTTTCGCCAACTTCACATAATTATCGTTTTCATCCACCAGTACAGTAGGGAAACCTTGTCTAGTAGTATGTATTAGATCATTAAAAATAATTGGGATTTTATTTTTTGCTTGGTTATATCTCAATCTAGCAACAAATGATTGAACAACTATATAGGGTGCTGAATCTGAATTTTTCCCATTTTTCATATTGTTATTATTTTGACCTTGCTGTTGGCTATTAGAGTTTCTACCAGCTGCCTGAACCACATTAGTGTTCTGCTTGTTACTTCTATCAGATTGAGGATTAGATTCATACCTGGAGTAGTTACTTGATAATTTTGGGAAGTTGTTGTGAGATTCCACTTTTGTTCGATTGGTTTGGTTTAATGGGATGTTTTCTACTTGCTTGTAGGTGTTTCTAGCCTTAATAAGTTTTCTTCCCATCCTTTCCTTGACCCTGATATGAGCTATGCTTGCCTCCCTCAGCACTCCTAGACTGCTACGATTCCTTGCCTGAGTGCTCAAGTTTTTCGATTGAGTGTTCTTGCCTAAGCATTTGTAACTTTACATGTTCTTTGCCTTTCTCATCTTCGTTGGTTATGCTCTACGAATAACCTTCATTCAAGTTGGGAGTTTGGTAAGAAGAACTACCTACAATGCCAAATGAGAAGTTAGATGATGTTGTTTCTTTTGATGATGTTGTTGTATGCTTCCTCAACGTGTTCTTAGTATTGTCCCGCTACTCAATCGAGTTTTCCCCATGTTGAATTTCTGTTCTTTCTCCTTTTGATGTTTTTTCAATTGACTAGGGGACCTCAACAATGTTGTTTTTATCCAGCACTTCAATCAAGCATGGGATTCTCCCATTCACTTCCTTGTTTTTCATATTGCAATTTGCACTTAGGATCAGTGGTGGATGTTCGATTGTTGTTGTTGATGATTTCTCCCTTGAGTTGGTTGGAAATATCAGTTAGATGGATGCTCTTGGCCTGAGAGTTAGTCCCCTTCGACGAATCTCCATGATTTCCGGCATTTGGAGCTCTATTTTTGCCGGAAATCTCCCCGCTGGAGATTTCACCGTCCATTTCACTTGAAATTTGGGTGAGATGGACCTTACCTTTAGGAGAACGACCCCAATGGTTGAATAATTTTGAATTTGTACTAGAAGATGATCGAATCTGGGTGCGCAACTCAGGTGATGCACTCGCGATTCTTTTGAAAGTCGCTTTTCGATTCTGATCAGTTGCAGCGATGGATTTCGTTGATTTTTTAATGTATTTTAGATCTTAATGACGGGAATCCATTTCCATAACTCTTTCTCCTCGATTAAACTCAGAATTCCCTTGGGAAATGATTTCACGTTCTCTATCAAATTCCATTTCTGAAAGCATAATATTCATTTGCGAAATCGGGGAGCTGTGAGATTGATCATGGTACGTGATGCAGTGGGGTTTGTTTCCCTTTTCAGGGCGCTCCTGATGGATTTGGTCCGATGGCCATCTGAGCTCTACCGGCGGTCCACGTGGCTTTACGGTGATGCGCCTGCCTGCCTGTTCAATATCCGTTGTGAGAGAGTGTTTGAGAGGAGAGAGAAAAAAATCTAGAAAATGAGGTGACTTGGTATTTTGGGCTTAGAGTTTTGGTTTTATGGTTTAGGGTTAGGGTTAGAATTAAGGTTAGGGTTATTAATAGGATTAGGGTTTAGAGTTTTTGTTATGTATTAGGTTTTGGGGTTAAATTTTTTTTTCTTAAAATCTATGGTTTAGTGTCTAATGTTTGGTTTTCGTATTTTGGACTTAGGTTTTTTATGGACATAGGGTTTAGGGTTTACGCTTAGGTTTAGGGTTAGGATTAGGGTTAAGGTTTAGGTTTTTTTAGGTTTTATGGTTCAGGGGTTAGCATTAAAGCTTTAAAATCTATGGTTTAGTATATAATGTTTGGGTTATTTTTGGCTTTAGGGTTTCGGGTGAGGGTTAAGGTTAAGGATAGGGTTAGGGTTTTGGGTTTTTATAGATTTTTTGGTTTAGGATTTTGAATTAGATGTTTAATAGCAATGGTTAAGTGTTTAATGTTTGGATTTTTGTATTTTGGACTTGGGGTTTAGGGTTTATGACAGATGAGGGTTAGGGTTAATGTTATGGTTAGGATTAGGGTTCAGGTTGTTTTAAAGGTTTTATGGTTTAGGGCTAAGGATTGGAGTTGTAATATCTATGACTTAGTGTTTAATGTTAGTGTTTTCGTATTTTGGGCTTTGGGCTTAGGATTTAGGGTTATGGTTAAGGATAGGGTTAGGTGTAGGGTTCGTGTAAGGGATAGTTTTAGGGTTAGGTTTAGGGTTCGTGTAAGGGATAGTGTTAGGATTAGGGTTGAGGGTTTTTTAGGTTTAAGGCTTTGGTTTTAGGATTTTTTAAAAAAATCTATGGTTTAGTGTTTGATATTTGGGTTTTCATATTTTGAGCTTACGGTATCGGGTTAATGGTTTAGCGTTAGGGTTAGGGTTTAAGGTTAGGGTTAGGGGTTGGATTAGGGTTAGGGTTAGGGTTAGGGTTTAGGTTATTTTTAGGTTTTAAGGTTTGTTGTTTATGATTTGATGTTTAAAATCAATGGTTTAGTGTTTAATGTTTGGGTTTTTTTAAGTTTGACTTAGGGTTTTTCTTTCGACTTTGGGTTTAGGGTTAGGGTTAGCGTTACAGTTAGAATTAGCGTTAGGGTGTAGGTTTTTTTAGGTTTTATGGTTTAGGGTTTAGCATTTATGGTTTAAAATCTATGGTTTAGTCTTTAATTTTTGGGTTTTCTAACAATGGACTTAGGATTTTTTTACGCAGGGGTTAGGGTTTAGAGTTAGGTTAAGTTTAGGGTTGGGGTGTAGGTTTTTTTTAGGTTTTATGGTAAGGATTTAGCAATTGAGGTTTAAAATCTATGGTTTAGCATTTAATATTTGGGTTCTGGTATTTTGGACTTAGGGTTTTGGGTTAATTATTTATGGGTAGGGTTTTGGTTTTTTTTAGGTTTTTGGCTTTAGGATTTAGGATTTGAGGTTTATTATCAATGTTTAGTGTTTAATGTTTGGGTTTTTGTATTATTGGTCTTTGGGTTTAGGGTTTTTAGGTTGTTTTTTTTTTGTTTTATGGTTTGGAGTTAAGGATTTGAGTTCTAATATATAAGGTTTAGTGTTTAATGTTAGGGTTGTAATATTTTTTGTATTGGGTTTAGTGTTTAATAATTAAGGTTTAGGGTTAGGGTTAGGGTTCATGTTAGTGATATTGTTAGGATTACGATTTAGGTTTCTCTTTAGGTTTTAGGTTTTGAGGTTTTGCATTTTTATGTTTAAAATCTATGGTTTAGTGTTTTATGTTTGGTTTTTGGTATTTTGAGATTATTTTTTTTAGTTGAATTACCATTGGAGGGGTAGGGGCTGAACAACCCTCCCAGGCCTTATCATTAATAACAAAAACAAAATAAAAAGAGGGGGACATAAACCTAACCTCCAACTTAAGATGGTCTTGAGTCAACTTGTCAAAAGGAAATTAACTCCTCCCCTTACACAAAAGATGAAACCAAAATACTAAGAATCTAAGGAGAGGACTCCTCTCAATACAAAGTATCTAGGAAGAATAAAGTAGGGGAGACTCTCCCTTTACAAAAAAGCCTATAAACTAAAATAACCTATTCAAAGTAGCTATAATTTTAATTATAGCAAAGTTGAAAAGATATACAACCTTAAGGAGGCTCAAAAATTCGCTTTGTCTTCCTTCTTCTAAAGTTACACATCTCCAATAATTCAAGTTGATAGTAGGCTTTTGCTTCTTTCGGTAGTTGGTGGCTGGTGAGATATACCTGAGGAGTGGCAATGTTGTGACTATGATTTTACATTGCATCTGCTACGCAATTTGCTTCTCTGTTACAATGCATCTGCTACGCAATTTGCTTCTCTGAATACATGAATGCATTTGAAGTTGTGTACTTGATTAATAAGATGTTGCAGCCTTCCAAGTTGAGTGATAATACTCCATTGAGGTACTGCCTTCTTTAGGACCCATTGCACTACTAGTTGAGAATCAAGTTCCAAAATTATGTTCCAGTATCAAAGATCAATTGCCCAAGTTAAACAAAAGATGGCTGCCTCTATTTCAGCTTTGTTGTTTGTTCTTTCTCTAGGTGGTGTTGCGAAAGCCGTCAGCACTTTGCCTTGTTTTTCTCTCAGGATTCCCCTAGCCCCCAGCCTACCAGGGTTTGTGTGTGCACTACCATCAGTGTTCACTTTGAGCCACTAATCTGCAGGTTTAAGACACTTCACCATGCTCACTGTGATGCCATGCACACACTTTTCACTCTTTTGCATTAAGTCTGTCCACTTGGCTAGCTAGTAAAGTTGAGGAAATGCAGTGTTCAACATCGTGTAGTTGTCCTTGTAGATTGAATATTTAACTTTGTTGAATGTTTGTTGCTTTACCTCCATACTTGCAGGCACACCTGTTCTTCCACAAATTCCAGCAAATGAATATTGGCATAGCTTGTAGCAGCAGTTTTTGGGCTGCATTTCTAGGCTTGGCTGTCCACCGTTGTTGTAGCAGCTGCTGTCGTGAAGAGTGGTCTGGCTGTAGGCCTGCACTACCTGCAAAAAAGTTCCATACCTTGGATTGCCTCCCCACTTTGCCGAAAAAGTAAGGTCAAAGATAAGAGATCGATGTGAAGGTAAAATCCCTTACTTACAACTCTCTTATGGTGATCTTATATGTTCAAACAATTTTGTAGCCATGGAGCTTCGCACTAATCTTAAGCTAAAGGAAAAGCTTGAGAAGGATCAAAAGTTTTTGGTTTCCGAGCTTGGAAGCTTCGTACTAATCTTAAACCACCTTCGGCAAGAAAGGTTTCTAAGAAAGAGCAATGTGGAAAATCGCGATCCTAAAAAATCCTATAGAGCGAAAAACCACTTAAAAAGAGAAGTAAACAAACTTCTCAAAAGTATAAGTGTTGGACTTGTGGAAAAGAAGGACATAAGTCTCCTGATTGTCCCAAAAGCAAAATAAAAAAGAAGAAGATCAACCTTTTGAAGTAGACGAATAAACTAAAAAGTAGTTTCTCTCTATTTTAGACGAAGAAGAGTCAGAATTGAACCCTCTTCTGATAATGAAACTGAAGACGAAGAGTTTCTTAATGTAGTTCAAAACACAGATGACAGTAGCCTAGGGTGCAACTGTCAAGGAGCCTTTTGCCTATGCGACAATCAGTCTATAAGGGTTATCTCTGAAGATTCAGTTGAAATGTTATTTGCAACAATTGAGAATATCATATATGATGATGCTCGAAGAAGTTATTTATTAGAACTTCAAAAACTAGTTAGTAAGAGAATAGAAAAGGAGGTTACTACAAGTGTAATTCCTTTCAGCATGAAACAGATAATGAATAGATTTGACAATAAGAAGGAAGAACCTTCTATAGATGACCTTCGATCAGAAGTCAATCTTCTTAAACAAGAAATTAGAGAACTCCAATCTAGAATTCATAAAATAGAAATTGATGTCCTAAAAAAATAAATCCTTAAAGAAGCAGAAACGACATCTAAAGCAAAAGAACCGCCTTATTCGGATAATGAGGAAAATGGTTCCGAAGAATCTTCATCCCCTAGAGATGAAACTGAGGTAGGTGTAAACATGATTACAAAAATTAGACCTCAAAGTTCTCACATCCTTATTGAATTTATCATTAATAATAATTATGTTCTTAACAAAATTGATTTGTTAGACATTGGCGCAGATCGAAATTGCATTGTTGAAGGTTTAATCCCTACTAAGTAACTTCAAAAAAGGGAACCACCAAGCTGTACAACTCAACTGGTAGCGTATCCTTATTAATTATAAATTATCCATTGCCCATATTTGCAATAATGGTATTTTTCTTTCTAATGATTTCGTTATTACTAAAAATATTAACGAAGAAATCATTTTAGCAATTCGTTTTATCACACAGATTTGGATTCTATCAAAACAAAAAAATTGGGAAAAGAAATTTCACTTCCCTTTATAAAAACACTTTCTCTTGAAGAAATTTTTTTTTACACAAATAAACTGCTTTCAAAATTAACCAGATTCATTTTCTTAAAGAAGATATCAAAATTAAAGAAAGTAGAGCAAATTTTAAAAACCCTGGGAATGATGACTAAAATTGCTAAACTTAAAAACTTTTAAAAGAGAAATTTGCTTTGAGTTTCCAAATGCTTTTTGGGCCTGAAAGACCCACATTATAGATTAATCATATATTGATGGTTTTGATGAATGGGCCATTTTGACGAAAGCTAGGCCTATTCAGATGAACCATGAAGTTATGGAAAACTGTAAAAAGGAAGTTAACTCTCTTTTGGCTAATAAAATTATTAGACCTTCTAAATCTCCTTGGAGTTGTTCAGCATTTTATGTTAACAATTCAGCTGAGCAAGAACGAGGTTCTCCAAGACTTGTCATAATTACAAGCCTTTAAAAGCAGACTTGAAATGGATTCACTATCTAATTCCAAATAAAAGAGATCTTTTAAAAAGAACTTTCAAGGCCAATGTTAATAGAAAATTTGATTTAGAATCAGGTTTTTGGCAAATTAAAATTTCCAAAAAGGAGAAATATAAAACTGCTTTCAGTGTCATGTTTGGAAAATTTAAATGGAACATCATGCCTTTAGATCTTAAGAACGCCCCTTCTGAATTTCAATATATAATGAATTCCATTTTTAATCACGCTTGGTTTGTCAAGTATAGTCCAGAAGTAACCAAGAGAGTCATCCCAAGATGGTTTTACAAATGGTGGAACTATATTGGCGGTAATAAAAAAGTTCTGCCAAAAAACTTCGCTAACAAATTCAGTCAGTTTCAACAATATCAAGACATATCTTATCTCCAAGAGAATATAAAACTATGTAAATATTTTATTCAAAAAAGAATTTCTTATATTATTAGTTGGACTTTCTGTATTGTAGAATTTGACAGGATCAAGTATATATCAAGAGAAGTCTTGATTAAAGGATGGTCTCCACCGCCAAAAGAAGTTGCAATCGTCAACCAATCGATATCTAGAAGATCTCCCCAGAAATCTTTATCTAAGAATTAACTGAAGATAAGATTACAAAAGGCCTTGTCAGACTTAGACTCTTAAGATAATGAACAGTCTATAATGAAGCTCCTTGAAGAAGCTTCATCCTCTCAAATTGACAATCATGGAGACATGTTAAAACCTAACATTTTGGCACATTCTTATTTAGATCCACTTTATGATTAATCACTAGTTGAGGGTATTAAAATCCGGAACTAGTCTTTCAGATAGAGTCTCATAGAGCTAGAATTATCTAGAAAGAAAAGGAAGAGTCTCAAAGAGATGGAATTTCCTTTTGATTAAATTATTAAGTGGACTCTGTCAGGACCCGCAAAGCATAGTCAACAAAGCATAATCAACAACTATTGCCGACAAAAATTGCAGACATAACGTTATCAAAAGATAAAGGTGTAGATTCTTTTCAAAACAAAACAAAATACTTTGCTTTATCAAAAGCAACGGACGGAAATAAACAACCAATCAGAATAAGAGCTTTTAGATTTCCCTTATCGTTTCAAATCTATTTAAGACTTCATCGTTATAGAAGAAAGAGCAGACCGAAAAACAACAAGACACTTATTATAAAAAAGTAAGTTTTTATTTATATCTATATCTTAACTTTATGATCATGAAATATGGTATTAGATCCATGTTAATGGCGTTAATCTTTAGCATGCATAGCTAATTGTGTTGGTGTCTTGGCAGTTAGAAGTCATATGATTGTATCTAGATAAAATAATGTTAACTTAGTAACTATGTTTCTTATGTTTCTATTAATCTTGGTTAACACAATTTATAGAATTTTGACTTAGTGATTATTATTTTTATCTTGTTATTAACTCTGATTAAAACAAGTTGAAGGATATGGTGTCTTCTTTGCATAAGTCTGAACATGCCAATTAATCTCTTACTTAAGGACTTGGTAAGCCTGATACTGGATCGTTGTAAGAACGTAAGGCCTAAAAGGCAGGCAAAAGATCTTTTGGTGTTCTGTCCTGCAACATTACTTGACAAAGACAGTTATATCCAAGGCCAATTTAATTTTTTATATCATTGTTAATCCTTAGATAAATCTGATGATCCTTGTTACAGTTCAATTAATTTAATTTACCAATATTCATGTTCACATAATCAGGTTAATCTCTCTTAATATTATCTTCTCTAGATGGTAATTAGTGAATTCTCTCTAGCCTAAAGACAACATTTGTAGAATTATAAATTATCATATTGTTAATAGCGTTAATATTTCTATCTTTAAAGAAGAAAAAATTGCAAAATTGGTCTATTCCAAAAAAACCTTTTCAAAAGATTTACCAAATAGGTAATTTAACTTGTTTAAGAATTACAATATCAATACTTGTGAGTCAACCTCTGCTATTAATAATTCTTTAGATACTATCAAAATTCTAGTTGCTGCCGATATTGATAGATATAAGAAGGATTTTAAACTCCTCCATATTGGTTTAATCCAAGTTGCTATTAAACCTCTTTTCCTTAAAGGTCTCAATATTCCTATTTGTCCTTCTCAATTTTAATGAATCTTTGTTAGGTATACTTGAAGTAACCTCGCTAATGGCCCTGTCTTTTTAATTGTTATCCAAATTTCTAAATTGACATCGAAGACCCAAATCTCATAGATACCTTGACGCTTAACTTCAAAACAAAGAATATGAATAGAAAAATTGACACGAGAGAAATAGTTGTAATATACAGGGTATATTACAAGCGAATGAAGACTACAATAGCTCCAAAGGCTATTAACTCTAATTTTTAAGGATTCACCATGCTCATGGAAGCAAACCAAGAGCAAGGTACTACCTTTGTTCCTCGTTTGCTTAAATTAGATGAAATTCTTTTCAACAATGACAGGAAATTTAATCTATTACTGAACCCCTTCCCATTCAACCTTTTAGGTCTTTGCTAGAAAGTATTACCCAGTTTTAGACAGATCTATTAACCTTAAGTTTTTAAGATCCAACTCTTTGAACCAAGCCTCTTCAAGACGAAGAATGTCTTCGGTTAGACCGTCTTCTTCAAAAAACCAAGAAGATGATGAAGTTTCTGAAGCTTTAGAACAAAGTAAATTTCAGGGTGTGGATTTTACCATAACTATTCCTAATGTTTGTTGTGAATCAACTCAAGGAAGTCCTTCTCCCAGTGACATGAGACCTTCTTTCCATAGAAAAAAGGACTCAGTTGGTTTTATCAAATCTACAGAGAATTTTACTCCAGATAAAAAGAAAATCAGCAAGTGGTTGAACAACACCAAGCATGCTCTTAAAAAGTCTTGGTATGTTGACACATATACAAAAGATCAGAGAATCTCATTCAGGGACAAATGGTTAAAAGACATGAAGAGATTCAAAACTGAAATTGAATTCTTCAAATGGTTTGAATGTTCCATCAAAATTGATGAAACAAATTCATCACTTCAAGTTTTGATAAACAAGTGGCATACAAAAGATAAGGTTTTCAAAAGTATAACTCCTCCTCTTGAAGGTATTCACATTCCTTATAGAAAAGAAGATCTGAAAGCTGCTCCTTTCAAAAAGCCTTCAGAAAGGGACAACAACTCTATTACTGTAGCAGATATCAATCAAGTATTCAAACTAAATAATTATACCAACCAAGTTATTCATGTTGTTTCTAAACAGATAGAAGACTCCAGTTATAATTACAGCGGTACCAGTCAGATTGGTAATAAACCTAGTTCTTCAAAAAATGGTTTTAACTTAGAAACCAGTCTCATTTCTAAAATCCATGAGTTCTCTCCTGAAACATTTTCTAAACTTTTTAACTAATTCAATAACTCTCCCGAGATCCTTTAAAGGTTCAATGACCAGCTTTCAAAGATCAAAAAAACTCAGGGTAGAAAAATCAGCCTCTTAAGGATATGCTCCACTATGCCAAAAACTTTTATTCTAGACCCTCTTTTCCTGATGTTCAATTCAAAGAAAACCATATGCACCCTCAAGGAGTTATAGATGGAATGGGAATTACAGAATGAAATATAGATGGAATGGCAGATGGCCAGATCAACAACAAACTTCAAGAGATGGGCAAAATTTCACTGCTTATAAATGGAAGAATTCCGCCGACAAGCAAGCTGCTAACACGGTAGTAGCAGGTTTCACAAGAACTCTTAGAAATTGGTGGGACAATTATCTTGTCAAAACTGAAGGAGGACAAAATTCTACATCTATAGAAGCAGTAGAAGATGCTACGGTTACTCTTATCTATAGTATTGCTAAACATTTCGTGGGAGAACCACGCCTTTTCCAGGATACAAGTTTAGAGATTCTACACAATCTTTACTGTAAGAAATTAACTGATTTTAGGTGGTATAAAGATATGTTTATAACCAAAGTGATGATAAAGGAAGATTGCAACAACGACTATTGGAAAGAACGTTTTCTTAGGGTATTGCCTCCCCACTTTGCCAAAAAAGTAAGGTAAAGATAAGAGATCGATGTGAAGGTAAAACCCCTTACTCACAACTCTCTTATGGTGATATAAGAAGTTTAATCAACTTTGTGGCCATGGAGCTTTGCACGGATCTTAATCTAAAGGAACAGCTTAAGAAGGATCAAAAGTTCTCGGTTACCGAGCTTGGCATCTTCAGTCAAGAATTTAGGTTTAAAATTCTTAAACCACCTTCAGCAAGAAAGGTTTCTAAGAAAGAGCGATCTGGAAAACCACCAGATTGTAAAAAAATCCTCTAGAAGGAAAAAACACTTAGAAAAGAGAATTAAACAAACTTCTCAAAAGGATAAGTGTTGGATTTGTGGCAAAGAAGTACATAAGTCTCCCACTTGTCAAAACAAACGAAAAAAGAAAAAGATCAACCTTCTTGAAGTAGACGAAGAAACTGAAAAGCAGTTTCTCTCTATCTTAGACGAAAAAGAGTCAGAATCTGAACCCTCTTCTGATAGTGAAACTAAACACAAAGAGTTTCTTAATGTAGCTCAAAACACAAATGACAGTAGCCCAGAGTGCAAATGTCAAGGAGCCTTTTGCTATGCGACAATCATTCTGTAAGGGTTATCTCTGAAGATTGAGCTGAAATCTTATTTGCAACAATTGAGCATATCAAAGATGATGATGCTCGAAGAAGTTATTTATTGGAACTTCAAAAACTAGTTAGTAACCGAAAAGAAAAGCAAATTACTACAAGTGTAATTCCTTTCAGTATGAAACATATTATGAATAGTTTTGACAATAAGAAGGAAGAAACTTCTATAGATGAGCTTCGATAAGAAGTCAATCTTATAAAACAAGAAATTAGAGAAGTCAAATCTAGAATTCATAAAATCAAAACTGATTCCCTAACAAATGAAATCCTTAAACAAGCAGAAGGGAAATCTAAAGGAAAAGAACTGACTCATTCGGATAATAAGGAAAATGGTTTGGAATAATCTTCATCCCCCGGAGATTAAACTGAGGTAGGTGTAAACATGATTACAAAAATAAGACCTCAAAGTTCTCACATCCTTATTAAATTTATCATTAATAATAATTATGTTCTTAACAAAATTGCTTTGTTAGGCAGTGGCGCAGATAGAAATTGCATTGTTGAAGGTTTAATCTCTACTAAGTACCTTCAAAAGGGAACCACCAAGCTATACAGCGCAACTAGTTAGCGTACACTTATTAATTATAAATTATCCAACTCCATATTTGCAATGATGGTATTTTTCTTTCTAATGATTTCGTTATTACTAAAAATATTAACGAAGAAATTATTTTAGGAATTCCTTTTATCAATCATATAAAACCTTATATTTTAGATTTTGATTCTATCAAAACAAAAATTATGGGAATAGAAATTTCATTTCCGTTTATAAAAACACTTTATCTTAAAGAAAGTAAATTTTACACAAACAAACTGCTTTCAAAATAAACCAGATTTGTTTTCTTAAAGAAGATATCAAAACTAAGAAAATAGAGAAAATTTTAAAAATACCGGGAATGATGGCTAAAATTTCTAATCCTCGAAAAAATTTTGAAAGAGAAATTTGCCCTCAGTTTTCAAATGCTTTTTGGGCCAAAAAGACGGACATTTTAGATTTACCATATATTGACGGTTTTGATGAAAGGGACATTTCAATGAAAGCTAGGCCTATTAAGATGAACCATGAACTGATGGAAATTGTAAAACGGAAATTAACTCACTTTTGGCTAATAAAATCATTAGAGCTTCTAAATCTCCTTGGAGTTGTTCAACATTTTATGTTAACAATGCAACTGAGCAAGAACGAGGTTCTCCAAGACTTGTTATAAATTTAAACGCAACCTTGAAATAGATTCGCTATCCAATTCAAAATAAAAGAGATCTTTTAAAAAGAACTTTCAAGGCCAATGTTTATAGCAAATCTGATTTATTATCATATTTTTGGCAAAGTCTAATTTCCGAAAAGGACAAATATAAAACTGCTTTCAATGTCCTGTTTGGATAATTCTAATGGAACGTCATGCCTTTTGGGCTTAAGAATGCCCCTTCTGAATTTCAACATATAATGAATTCTATTTTAATCACATTAGCAGTATATCAATTGTATATATTTATGATATATTGATATTCTCCAAGGACATTGATTCTCATGTCAAACATCTTAATGTTTTTTTCAAAATAATTAAGCACAATGGTTTGGTCATTAGTGCAAAGAAAATAAAATTATTTCAAACACAAATCAGATTTAGGTCATGATTTGTATCAAGGTACCTCTAAACCTATTTGCAGGGCCATTGAGTTTTCTGAAAAATTCCCTGGTATTATCCTTGATAAAACTCAGTTTAAAAGGCTCTAAGGAAGCCTTAATTATATTGCCGACTTTATTCCTAAAGTAAGGCAAATCTGTGAATTACTCTTTGACAGGTTAAAGAAGGATCCTTCTCCCTAGACTAATGAACATACTAAATCAGTTGTTCTTATTAAATCTATGGTAAAGCCTTCCTTCTCTAGGTATTTCTAACCCAGACTATTTTATGATCGTAGAGACTGATGCATCTGATATAGGATTTGGTGGTATCCTCAAACTGAGAAGAAGCCCAGATTCATCAGAACAATTAATTCATTATACCTCAGGAATATCCTCAAACAATGAAGAACCCTAGATTCATCAGAACAATTGGTTCGTTATACCTTAGAAATCTAGAATTCAGCAAAAAAGAAGTATAGTACTGTTAAGAAAGGAGTTCTTTATATAGTTCTCTGCATCACTAAATTCCAAGATGATCTTATTATTAAAGAATTCTTTCTTACAGTAGATTGCAAATCTTCTAAAAAAAATTTGCAGAAAGATGTTAAAAATCATGTTTCTAAAAAAATTTTTGCTAGGTGGCAAGCCTTATTATCCAGCTTCGATTTTCAAATCGAATTTATTAGAGGAAATAATAATTCTTTGCCAGACTTTCTTACATGAGAATTCTTGCAAGGAAAATTATAATGAGGCCCTCTTCAAGAGCCATAATAGGGAGCCCCTTCAAGAATAAAGGAAAGAGTCCTGAAGGAAAACCATAAGCCAAACTATTTGCTATCAGGACATCATCGAATGACGAAAATAAATACTCAGCTTTAGCTAGATTACCACCCATAAACCCAGCATTTTGATAACTCCTTTTCCTCCTCTGCCTCTGAGCTCTAATAAACCCTTTAAGCAAATTTTATAACCTTGCTCACACTCGCCATCAGGATTAACAAGATACTCTTCCCCCCAAACTAAAGATTCTTACACCATGAAAGCTCCAGAGATCTTTAAAGAAGCAGTTGGACCAAGTACTGCTTCAACTACAGATAAAACTCCAAAGGTTTTAGAAATCTTTGAAATCATCTCTTTGCAGGTCTGTCAATATTACCCCTTGACAAAGAATATGAAAATTTTAAGGTAAAACATCTTGTTAAACCTCTATTTTCTAACAGAAATTATATGGATACTGATAATCCACTAAAAGCAAGAAAATACTTTGAGATCTTTCTTGTTTATACCGGTTCAATTGAAGTTGAACACAAACTTAATGATAACTCTGATCCTGATAGTATTGCTTATTCTAAAGTTACTATCAAGAAAATTTTATCTTCTTTTGAGTGGCAGTAGATCACTTGCACACCCCTATTAATCTATCGAGGGAACACTAACCTCAAACATTCAATTGGCAAGACTATAGATCAGCCTGGTTTTACTTCCTATAACTTAGGCCAGCTACTCACACGTGGTTTGTCAAGTATAGTCCAGAAGTGACCAAGAGAGTCATCCCAAGATTGTTTTACGAATGGTGGAACTGTTTTGGCAGTAATAAACAAGTTTTGCCAAAAAACTTCGATGAAAAATTCATGCAGTTTCAGCTAGATCAAGACATATCTTCTCTCCCAGAGAATATAAAACTATGTAAATATTTTATTCAAAAAAGAATTTCTTATATTATTAGTTTGACTTTCTGTATTGCAGGATTTGAAAGGATCAAGTATCGGTCAAGAGAAGTCCTGATTAAAGGATGGTTTCCAGCTTCAAAAGAAGTTGCAATCGTCAACCAATCGTTCTCTAGAAGATTTCCCCAGAAATCTTTATCTAAGAATGAACTGAAGATAAGATTACAAAAGGCCTTGTCAGACTTAGACTCAGAAGATAATGAACAGTCTATAATGAAGCTCCTTGAAGAATCGTCGTCCTCTCAAAATGACGATAATGGAGAAATATTAAAACCTAATGTTTTGGAACAGTCCTATTTAGATCCATTTTATGATTAAATACTAGTTGAGGGTATTAAATTCCGGAATAAATAGTCTTTCAGATAGAGGCTCATAGAGCTGGAATTATCTAGAAAGAAAAGGAAGAGTCTCAAAGAGATGGAATTTCCTTTTCATTAAATTATTAAGTGGACTTTGTCAGGACCCGCAAAGCACGGTCACCAAAGCATTATCACCAATCATGGCCGAAAAAAATGGAATACATAACCTTATCAAAGGATAAAGGTGAAGATTATTTTCAAAAGAAAACAAAATACTTTGCTTATCAAAAGCAACAGATGGAAATCAACAGCCAATCAGAAGAAGAGATTTTGGATTTCCCTTATACATCCAAGTCTATTTAAGACTTTATCCTTAGAGAAGAAATAGCAGACCGAAAAACAACATGACACTTTGTAATGTTGCATCAATGTTTTTACTTCTCTCTATCTGTAAATTCTGAAGCTTCCGCAATATATATAGAGAAGTAAGTTTTTATTTATCTCTATATCTTATCTTTATGATCCTGAAAGTTTAATGATGACATTACTACCAATATTGAGTTTTTTCATTTTGGTGAATGATTTCCTAAGCTAGCATGATGTTCCCAGAAATACTTCTACCTTTAACAAACCCAGATTGGTTAGGAGAGATTAAGGTAGGGAGGATAGTTCTATGTCTGTTGCTCATTAGCTTAGATATGATCTTGCTAGTGAAGTTGCTCAAATTTATAGGCCTTTACTCAGTCATCTTGTTTGGATTGTTCACTTTAGGGAGCAACACAATGCAAGAATGGGAGAAGTATACAGGAATTATTTGTCCACTTAAAAAGGCATGTACAACTACCATTATATCATTCTTGATAATATGCCAACACTTTTAAAAGAAATACCCATTCATTCAATGAGGGCCAGCTATGAATTAGGATTCATAAAAAAGACCACCTCTTTAAGCTAATCCATACTAGTATATTTGTAAGCTGAATATTTTGGTCTTGACTAATCATCCTTGGAATACATTCCAAAGTATGCTCATTGATAAGATTTTCTTCACCAGTAAAGATTTCTTTGAAGTGTTCACAAGCTACTTGAGCAATGTTGTCATCCCCTTGTATCCAGTCTCCATTTTCATTGACAAATTTATGAATAAATAACTTCTTTCTTCTTCCCCTTATCATAGAAAGAAAGTATTTAGAGTTAGTATTACCCTATTTAAACCATTGAATTTGTGTTTTCTGTTTCAAAATAGTGTCTTCCAACTTGAGAAACTTGATGTACATTGCATTAGTTTTATGGAGGATACTTTTATTTGAGTCACTTTTGCTAGTGATGTAGTTTTCTTCAGTACTGTGTACTTGTTCCTCATACATCCTAACCTTTTTGAAAATATAAAAAAATTCATTCTTAGACCAACCACTAAGAGTGTTTGACAACCTTTTCATCTTTTGGTGAAATCTCCACATACCTGTACCTGCTACATCCCTCTCCTAGCAGGTTTTTACTGTTTCCATAAATTGAGGGTTGTCCACCCAACAATTGAGAAATCTGAAATACTTGATGAGATCAGTAGATGTGGAAACCATTTCCATAAGAAGAGCACAGTGATCAGACCCAGTAGATGACAAATGAGTTATAGTGGTTTGAGGCATCTTTACCAACCAAGAATCATTTACCATAGCCCTATCAAGCCTCTTCCAGATTCTGTGGTTAATACCTCTTTTGTTGGACCAAGTGTGATTTCTGACCACTAAAACCAATGTCCAAAAGTGCACAGGCTTTAGTGATAGCAATAAAATCCATACTTCTCCTCATGTTATAAGATACCCCTCCAAGTTTTTCCTCCACAAAAGTTATAACATTGAAATCACCAACAGTACACCAAGGGTTATTATTCAAAGTAGTTTGTTGAATCACTTTGTCCCAAAGAGGTCTTCTGAAGTGATCTTTGCATTTAGAATAGACAAAGGTACTAGTAAATTGATATTGTAATTCATTGTGTTTCATGTTGCAAGTGATTTGGTGTTCATTTTCATCAAGAATATTAAGTCAATATCATTGCTCCAAAAAACCCAAATTTTAGCATTACAATTACTAGTAGCATTTTCAATGTTTAATTGAGCCTTAATGCTTTGAAAATGCACACTATCAGAGAAAGGTTCCAAAAATAGTGATAACAAATAGTTGGTGAAGCTTTCTGAGCATCTTGAGTCTCTCCAACACCCCTTGAGTGTTGATCTCCCTCACATTCCAAATGATTGTACTAATCATGGGAAGATCTAGAGGAAAAGAGTCTGGTGTTACGTCTCCCAGAAGTGACAGTCTTAACATCTTGTTTCTTGAAATGGAATTTGTCATGTTGGAACCCTCTTGGGGATAAGCACTGACATTGTGCTACCTGTTGAATCTCCTCTAGGTCCTGATCATTCATTACGAGGACTAATGGTTTTAATAAGAGCCTAACTAGTCTTATCATCCTCATCAGGTTAATCTAGAAATTTGTTGTCCCTATCCAGCTCATCCTCAGAATCATCCACTGCATACTCATCAAAAAGTGGTATTGTATTCATCATACATTGTTTCTTGTCTAGTGGTTCAGCTGATGGTGGAATCATATATTGAGCCTAGAGAGGGAGGATATTCAATCCTTGATTATCATCCATCATAACAAACTTGTTGCATGATTCGTCCCTCTTTTCCTGTCCCTGATCACTGTCATTGGTTTGTATCTTATTCTGTCTCCTTTAAGCAGCATCCCTTTTCTGTTTACTTGGCTTGTTTTTGCTCTTAGGGGTGCTTACTGGAGTAGAACAAGCCACATGTTTCCCTTAATCTCTATTTTCCTTTTTTTTTAGACTGTTGTTTTTCCTTATTATTCTCTGAATCTTGTTTTCTGTTATCTCTGTTCTGACTTTGCTGTTGTTGTTTCTCCCCTTGTTGTTGCGTGTTATTTGGACTATCAGAGGCTCTAAGGTCAGTCGTATGGTCAATCAACCCCTCATGCAGTACATGAGGCAAACACCCCCCTTTGATAACCCCATCCAAAAGTTAGTGGTTTTCTCCTGACACCCCCCATCTATACCTCCAACAACTTCTTCAGTAAAACCATCATCAATTCCAGTAATGTTGGGGGAATTGGAACTTGGAAGCATTGAGTCAATACTTGTGCTTCTTGTGATTGTAATCTGCAGCAGCCTGCTGCTTTTGTTCCTTGTTTATGTTGTTTCTTTTTATGCCAGGTGAGTTGTTATTAGCCTTTTTTTTGTTGATTCTGTTATGTTATTTTCCACTGGTGTGCTCCTCGACATTATTGTCTATCCTTTTTTGTTCCTGTATTTCAAGGTTAGAGAAAATATTTTGAGTTGGGATATTAGTCATACTTGTTGTTTCCTGTTCCTGCTGATGGGTGTCCCTGATTTTTTGTGTTTGTGATGAAACTAGTCTCCATACAGACTTGGAGTTAGTAGTTTCCTTATTTTTGTGCTGTTTCTTTCTTTGAGTATGCCACTGTTCTTCCTGCAACTCTACCTGCTGGTCTTGTTCATTCTGATTGGAGGTGGTATTCCCATGTTTATGGCATGTAAGTTGTTTCCTTGTATTATTCTAATTTTCCTCCCTGTTCTGCTGATTTTGTGTCTTTGCAGCTGCCTCATCTATAATTTTTTCATGTTCTTGAGCATGTTTATTTCCAGTCTACTCCTTATTTTTTTTTCTTTAGATTGTAACTCCTTTCTTTTCTTGAACTCATCCTCCCTCCTCTTGACTGTACATTCCTCTTCCATATGGCGTTGATGTTTATAGTACAGACAATAATTAGGAATCCCCTCATATTCCACCTTTAACCATCATCCTTTGTTGGGGTCTGAGTTTCTAAATCCTAGCCAAACATGAAAAGGTCTAGTTTTGATAAGATACACTTGAACTTTAACTCTAGTAGTGCTACCTCTAGTCCTTTGGGAGGTTGGTGAGTCAAGGAAAATTACCTTCCCAATAGATTTTTAAAATAGTAATCAATAACACCTTATTGTAACAGTGCTAAGGAAGTCTAGGAATAGCCACCCATATGGGAACAATGGGGGTTTCCTCATGCGGTGTAAAATTTGGGGTCGAAGCTTGGATTCTCTTCACTTGTCCGTTAATATTAATCCTATGTTTTGTCCAAACAGTTTGGTAATCCAACTCATTGTCTAAGTTAATGTACACATGCCTAGAATTAAAGTGTGTGATCTTCATACTCCCCGTAAGTTGAGTTTGGAGGGTTAATCTTTTCCTAAGCAGCTCCATTTTCGGCATTGTATTCGTAAACTTGCCGACAAAAGTATATTTACAAACTTCCACCAACTTCACATAATAATCATTTTCATCCAGAAGTACATCAGGAAAACCTTGTCTAGTAGTATGTATTGGATCATTCAAAACAATTGGGATTTCATTTTTTGCTTCGTTATATCTCAATCTAGCAGCAAATGGTTGCACAACTGTATAGGGTGTTGGTTCTGAATTTTTCCCATTTTTCATTGTTGGTATTTTGACCCTGCTGTTGGCTATTAGAGTTTCTAGCAGCTGCCTGAACTACATTAGTGTCCTGCTTATTACATCTATCAGATTGATGATTCGATTCATTCCTGGAGTAGTTACTTGATAATTTTAGGAAGTTTTTGTGATATTCCACATTTGTTTGATTGGTTTGGTTTAATGGGATGCTTTCTCCTTGCTTGTAAGTGTTCCTACCTTGATCAATTTGCTTCCCATCGTTTCCTTGACCCTGATCTGAGCTATGCTTGCCTCCCTCAGCACTCCCAGTCTGTTGCGATTCCTTGCCTGAGTGCTCAAGTTTTTGGCTTGAGTTTTCTTGCCTTAGCATTTGTAACTTCCCATGTTCTTTGCCTTTCTCATCTTGGTTGGTTATGGTATGTGAATTACCTTCATTCAAGTTGGGAGTTTGGTTAGAAGAATTACCTACAATGCCAAATGAAAAGTTAGATGATGTTGTTTCATTTGATGATGATAATGTATGCTTTCTAAACGTGTTCTTAGTATTGTCCCACTACTCAATCAGGTTTTCCCCATGTTGAATTTTTGTTCTTTCTCCTTTTGATGTTTTTTCGATTAACTTGGAGACCTCAACAATGTTATTTTGTCCAACACTTTGATCAAGCATGGGTTTCTCCCCTTCACTTCCTTGTTTTTCAAATTGCGATTTGCACTTAGGATCAGTGGCGGATGTTCGAGTTGTTGTTGTTTATTTCTCCCCTGAGTTAGTTGGAAATATCAGTTAGATGGATGCTCTTGGCCTGATAGTCAGTCCCCTCTGATGAATCTCCATGATTTCCGACATTTGGAGCTCTATTTTCACCGGAAATCTCCCCACTGGAGATTTCACCGTCCATTTCACTTGAAATTTGAGTGAGATGGACCTTATTTTTAGGAGAACAACCCCAATGGTTGAAACATTACAAATTGGACTGGAAGAAGATCAAATCTGGGTGCACAACTCAGGCGACACACTCGCAATTCTTTTGAAAGTTGCCTTTCGATTCTGATCAATTGAAGCGATGGAATTCATTGATTTTTAACTGTGTTGTAGATCCTGATGAGGGGAATCTATTTTCATAACTCTTTCTCCTCGATTCAACTCAAAATTTCCTAGGGAATTGATTTCATGTTCTCTATCAAATTCCAATTCTGAAAGTGCACTATTTGTTTGCGAATTCGAGGATCTGTGAGATGGATCATGGTACGTGATGTAGTGGGGGTTTGTTTTCCTTTTCAGGGTGCTCCTGATGGATTTGATCCGGCGGCCATCTAAGCTCTACCGGCGGCGCACGCGCCATTGCGGTGATGCGCCTGCGTGCCTATTTAGTATCCATTGTGAGAGAGAGTTTGAGAGGTGAGAGAAAATCTAGAGAGAGAAAAAATAGGAAAATGAGGTGACTTGGTATTTTGGGCTTAGAGTTTTGGTTTTATGGTTTAGGGTTAGGTTTAGAATTAAGGTTAGGGTTATTGTTAGGATTAGGGTTTTTATTAGGTATTAGGTTTTGGGGTTTAAGATTTTTTGCTTGAAGTCTATGGTTTAGTGTTTAATGTTTGGTTTTCGTATTTTGGACTTAGTTTTTTTGGACATAGGGTTTAGGGTTTACAGTTAGGTTTAGGGTTAGGATTAGGGTTAGGGTGTTTGTTTTTTTAAGTTTTACAGTTCAGGAGTTCGCATTTGAGGTTTCAAAAATATATGGTTTAGTATTTAATGTTTGGGTTTTTTTGGGCTTAGGGTTTTGGGTTTAGGGTTTAGGGTGAGGGTTAAGTTTAATGATAGGGTTAGGGTTTTGGGTTTTTATAGATTTAGGGTTTAGGAGTTATGATTAGATGATTAATAGAGATGGTTCACTGTTTAATGTTTGGATTTTTGTATTTTGGACTTGGGGTTTAGGGTTTATGACAGGTTAGGGTTAGGGTTAATGTTGGGTTAGGGTTAGGGTTCAGGTTGTTTTAAAGGTTTTATGGTTTAAGGTTAAGGATTTGAGTTGTAATATCTATGATTTAGTGTTTAATGTTAGTTTTTTCGTATTTTGGGCTTTGGGTTTAGGATTTAGGGTTAGGGTTAAGGATGGGGTTTGTGTAAGGGATAGTTTTAGGGTTAGGTTTAGAGTTCGTGTAAGGGATAGTATTAGGATTAGGGTTTAGGGTTTTTTAGGTTTAAGGCTTTGGGGTTTAGGATTTTTTTAAAAAATCTATGGTTTAGTGTTTGATATTTGGGTTTTAATATTTTCAGCTTAGGGTATCGGGTTAATGGTTTAGCGTTAGTGTTAGGTTTAAGGTTAGGGTTAGGGGTTGGGTTAGGGTTAGGATCAGGGTTAAGTTTTTTTTTTTTTGTTTTAGGTTTTAAGGTTTGTTGTTTAGGATTTGATTCTTAAAATCAATGGTTTAGTGTTTAATGTTTGGGTTTTTTTACGTTTGACTGAGGGTTTTTTTTGGACTTAGGGTTTAGGGTTAGGGTTAGGGTTAGGGTTATAGTTAGGATAAGGGTTAGGGTGTAGGTTTTTTTAGGTTTTAGGGTTTAGGGTTTAGCATTTGTGGATTAAAATCAATGGCTTAGTCTGTACTATTTGGGTTTTCGTACAATGGACTTAGGGTTTTTTTTACGCAGGGTTTAGGGTTTCGGGTTAATTATTTATGGTTAGGGTTTTGGTTTTTTTTAGGTTTTTGGCTTTAGTATTTAGGATTTGAGGTTTATTATCAATCTTCAGTGTTTAATGTTTGGGTTTTTGTATTTTGGTTTTTTGGGTTTAGGGTTAAGTTTTAGGTTGTTTTTTTTTTGTTCTATGGTTTGGGGTTAAGGATTTGAGTTCTAATATATAAGGTTTAGTGTTTAATGTTAGGGTTGTAATATTTTTGGTATTGGGTTTAGTGTTTAAGAATTAAGGTTTAGGTTTTTGGTTAGGGTTCATGTTAGTGATATTGTTAGGATTACGGTTTAGGTTTTTCTTTAGGTTTTAGGTTTTGCATTTTTATGTTTAAAATCTACGGTTTAGTGTTTAATGTTTAGATTTTGGCATTTTGAGATTATTATTTTTAGTTGAATTACCCTTGGAGGGGTAGGGGCTGAGCAACCCTCCCAGGCCTTATCATTGATAACAAAAACAAAATACAAAGAGGGGGACATAAACCTAACCTCCAACCTAAGATGGTTTGGAGTCAACTTTTCAAAAGGAAATTAGCTCCTCCCCTTACACAATAGATGAAACCAAAATACTAAGCACCTAAGGAGAGGACTCCTCTCAATACAAAGTATCTAGGAAGCATAAAGTAGGGGAGACTCTCCCTTTACAAAAAAGCCTATAAACTAAACTAAACTATTCAAAGTAGCTATAATTTTAATTATAGCTAAGTTGAAAAGATATACAACCTCAAAGAGGCTCAAAAATTCTCTGTCTTCCTTCTTCTAAAGTTAGACATCTCCAATAAGTCAAGTTGATAGTAGGCTTCTGCTTTTTTCGGTAGTTGGTGGCTGTTGAGATATACCTGAGGAGTGTCAATGTTTTGACTATGTTTTTACAATGCATCTGCTACGCAATTTGTTTCTCTGAATACATGAATGCATTTGAAGTTGTGTACTTGATTTATAAGATGTTGCAGCCTTCTTAGTTGAGTGATGATACTCCATTGAGGGACTACCTTCTGTAGGACCCATTGCACTTCTAGTTGAGAATCAAGTTCAAAAATTATGTTCCTGTATCAAAGTTCAATTTCCCAAGTTAAACGAAAGATTGCTGCCTCTATTTCAGCTTTGTTGTTTGTTCTTTCTCCAAGTGGTGATGTGAAAGTCGTCACCACTTTGCCTTGTTTTTCTCTCAGGATTCCCCCAGCCCCCAGCCTACTAGGGTTCGTGAGTGCACTACCATCAGTGTTCAATTTGAGCCACTGATCTGCAGGTTTAAGCCACTTCACCATGCTCACTTTGATGTCATGCACACACTTTTCACTCTTTTGCATTAAGTCTATCCACTTGGTCGGCCAGTTAAGTTGAGGAAATGCAGTGTTCAACATCTTGTAGTTGCCCTTGTAGATTGCATAGTTAACTCTGCAGATGTTTGTTGCTTTACCTCCATACTTGCAGGGACACCTGTTCTTTCACAGATTCCAGCACATATATATTGGCGTAGCTTGTAGCAGCAGTTTGTGGGCTGCATTTCTAGGCTTGGCTGTCCACCATTGCTGTAGCAGCTGCTGTAGTGAAGAGTGGTCTGGTTGTAGGCCTGCACTACCTGCAAAAAAGTTCCATACCTTGGCTGCAAATTTCCCTAAATTGAATGTGTGTTCTATGTTGTCCATACCTGCTCTATCAAGACAACAAAAACAATGTGATGGCTCAACGTCAAAGTTAGTCAATCTTTCATTTGTAGAGAGTTTACCCCTTAGGGTCCTCCATAAAAGAAAAGAAGATTTAAAGGGAATGTTTTTATTCCATAGCATTGAATAAAATCGATTCTTGGGTCTTTTTGTTTCTGATTCCTTCCCTTGTGAAGAACAGCTAAAACTGCCATGGTTATTAAGCTTCCACACTGGTTGATCAGGTAGCTGCTGCTGTGGAGAGATCTCTATTACAATGATGTTAAAGAATTGACTGGGAGGAGCCTGCTGTAAAAGTTTTCTTCAACTCCACTTCCCCTCTTCCCAAAATTCATCTACAGTAGAATTATTAAATATGTTGCTATGAGTGGTAAACTGAGCCAGTGGTCCACTGCCTAGCAAATTATCCCACCAAAATGAACAGTTCCCAGCTTGAAGCTTCCAATGGATGTGTTGCTCAACATGATGTCTGTTCCTAAGCATCTATTTCAAGGTCAGTGAATCTCCAGTATCCCCTTTTTTCTTACAGGATTTTATCTTTGACAATATTTTTCTCTAAAAAATTCTCCCCACAGTGTTTGTTTTGTTCTGAAAATCCACCACTGTTTAAATTGAAAGGATTTGCAAATATCTTGAAAGTTTATCATTCCCACCCCCACCCCCTTCCTCATAAGGGTAACTTTGATTTGTCCATGAAGCCCAGTGATACCTCTTTCTATCATTTTTCCATCCCCAGAAAAAGTCAGCTATATGCCGTTGGATTTGCCTGAGTACTATAGCTGGAGTTGTCACTGCAGATAGAATGTGGATAGGAAGATCCTGAAGAACATGTTTTGTAAGAATTGCCTTGCCTCCATAGCTTAATTGTTTGGTTTGTAAGCCTGTAATCCTGCAAACAACCTTGTTAACAAGATCAGAGAAATAGATATTCCTAGTCCTACATACAAATAAAGGGCAGCCTAGGTAATAAATAGGTCCTTGCTTTTGTTTGAAACCTGTCAGTTTCTTTATTCTATCATTAGTGCTATTGAAAGCATTAGAGTGTAGCCTAAAGTGGTTTTGTCTCCATTGATGAGTTGCTCAAAATAATCTTCATACTCCTTTAAAGTTTTCATAATGATATTTTGAGTATTGCATCTTACAGATGTGAATATAATAATGTCATCAGCAAAACTCAAATGATTCACTAGAGGCCCTCTCATTTCCATGAAGAAACCATGATAATCCGGATGGTTGTGAAGCCTGTTTAGAGATCTTGATAGTACCTTAACACCTAAAATAAATAGGGCCAGAGAAAGTGGATTACATTGCTTGAGACCTCTGGAGGAGTGAAAAAAACCATATATCTTACCATTGACAATGATTGAGTACCAATTATTAGCCATTATTTTCCACACCATATCAATAAATACCTCAGAAAATCCTATTTTTTATCAGCACCAGACAAATATATGACCAAGAGATCCTATCATAAGCTTTTGTCGTGTCTAGTTTAATGATGACATTGCTACCAATATTGGGTTTTTTCATTTGGTGAATGTTTTCTTGAGCAAGCATGATGTTCTCAGAAATACTTCTACCTTTAACAAACCCAGATTGGTTAGTAGAGATTTAAGCAGGGAGGATAGGGCTAAGTCTGTTGCTCATTAGCTTAGAAATAATCTTGTTAGTGAAGTTACTCAGACTTATAGGCCTATTCTCAATCATCTTGTTAGAATTATTCACTTTAGGGAGCAGCACAATACAAGAATGGGAGAAGTATTTAGGAATCATTTGTCCACTATAAAAGGCCTTTACAACTCCCATTAGATCATTCTTCATAATATGCAAACATTTTTGAAAGAAGTACCCATTCATACCATCAGGACCAGCTGCAGAATTAAGATACATAGAAAAGACCATCTCTTTAAGCTCATCTATACTAGGAATATTGGTAAGCTGGGCATTTTTGTCTTTGATTAATCATCCTTGTAATGCATTCCTAGGTATGCTCATTGATAAGCCTTTTTTCACCAGTAAAGATTTCTTTGAAGTGCTAAAAAGCTACCTGAGCAATGTTATCATCACCTTGTATCCAGTCTCCATTTTCATTGAAAACTTTATGAATATATAACTTCCTTCTTCTTCCCCTTATGACAGAATGGAAGTATTTAGAGTTAGTATAACCCTCCTTAAACCATTGAAGCTGTGTTTTTTGTTTCAAAATATTGTCTTCCATCTTGAGAAACTTGATGTACTTTGCATTAATTTCATGGAGGATGCTTCTATTTGAGTCACTTTGGTTAGTGATGTAGTTTTCTTCTGCATTGTGCACTTTTTGCTCATACATCCTAACTTTTGTAAAATATCACCAAATTCTTTCTTAGACTAACCACTAAGAGTGTTTGACAACCTTTTCATCTTTTGGTGAAATCTCCACATACCTGTACCTGCTACATCCCTCTCCTAGCAGGTTTTTACTGTTTCCATGAATTGAGGGTTGTCCACCCAAAAGTTGAGAAATCTGAAGTACTTGATTTGATCAGTTGATGTGGAAACCATTTCCATAAGAAGAGGGAAGTGATCAGACCCAGTAGATGACAAGTGAGTTATAGTGGTTTGAGGCATCTTTTTCAACCAAGAATCATTTACGATAGCCCTGTCAAGCCTCTTCCACATTATGTCATTAATACATCTCTAGTTGGACCAAGTGAATTTCTGACCACTAAAACCAATGTCCAAAAGGACACAGGCTTCAATAACAGAATAAAAAATCCATACTTTTCCTCATGTTATAAGGCACTCCTCCAATTTTTTCCTCCACGGAAGTTATAACATTGAAATTACTAACAACACACCAAGGGTTATCATTTAAGGAAGCTTGCTGAATCATTTTTTTCAAAGAGTTCTTCTGAGGTGATCTTTGCTTTTTGCATAGACAAAGGTACTAGTAAATTGATATTGTAATTCATTGTGTTTCATGTTGCAAGTGATTTGTTGTTCATCTTCATCAAGAATATTACAATCAATATCACTGCTCTAGAAAACCCAAATCTTACCATTACAATTACAAGTAGCATTTTCCATGTTTAACTGCACTTTAAAGCTTTGAACATGAACACTATCTGAGAAAGGTTCAAAAATGGTAATAACTGATAAATGATGGAGCTTCCTGAGCATCTTAAGTCTCTCCAAAACTCCTTGGGTGTTGATCCCTCTCACATTCCATATGATTATACTAATCATTAGGAAGATCTAGAGGAAAAGAACCTAGTATTAGGTCTACCAGCAGTGACAGTATTAACATCTTGTTTTTTGAAGTGGAATTTTTCATGTTGTAAATCCCTTGGAGATAGCCCCTGACTTTGATTTACTTGTTGGGTTTCATTCTATAGGGTCTGATCATTATGAGGACTAAAAGCCTTAATAAGTGCCTCACTAGTCTCATCATCATCATCAGGATCTTCTAGAGATTGATTATCCCCATCAAGTTCATATTCAAAATCATCCACAGCATATTCATCCGTGTAGGCATTGTATTAAATTTACACTTTTGTTGTCTCTTATCAAGATGATCTGTTGTTGGAGGAGTCATATACTAATCCTGTAAGGGAAGAATATCCAACCCATTTTTATCATTCACCATGACAAATTTGTTATATGATTTTTCCCTTCTTTCCTGTTCATGTTCATTGTCCCTGTCTTGCTTCGTGTTCTGCCTCCTTTTTGTAGCATCTCTTTTTTGTTTGCTAAGCTTATTCTTATTCCTAGGTGTGCTGTCAGGAGTATGTGTATCACTTTGTTTCCCTTGATCTTTATCATTCCTTTTTTCAGATTGTTGTTTCTCTTTATTTTCCTTGGCAATCTGTTTGTTGGTGTCTCTGTTCTACACCTGCTGCTGAATTTGTTGTTGTTCCCCTTATTGATGTGTGTTCTTAGTTCTATTAAAGGCTCTATGGTCTATACTAGGGTGAAAATCCAACCCCTCATGCCTACCATGAGGCAAATTCCCCCCTTTGGTAGCCCCATCCTACAAATTAGTGGCTATCTCCTGACACCCCCCATCCATACCTCTAAAAACTTCTTCGGTATAACCAGCATCAATATTAATAATATTGGGGGTTTTGGGACTTGGGAGCATTGAGTCAATGCATGTGCTCCTCTACTTGTTGGCTGTAGTAGCTTGGTGGTTTTTTACGTTATGAATGCTGAGGTTGTTCCTTACAGTTGGGCCCTTAGCAGTCCCATTTTTTGGTTGGTGTGCCTGCTGTGCTGCTTGCCTGGACTTTCCTTCTCTTGTTTGATTTACCTTCTGCTGTTCCTGCATATCAAGGTTAGCAAAAATATTTTTAGTCTGAAATTTAGTTATACCTGTTGTTTCCTGCTCCTGTTGGTGGCTGCTGCTGCTTCTTTGTTTTGGAGGTGAGACAGGTCTCCAAACTGCCTTGGAGGTGATTTGATTTTGACCTTTTTGTTGCCTATTTTTTTGTGTATGCCATTGTTCCTATTTTTGATTCCTTGATTGATTGTGTATGGCATCCTACTTGAGTTCTTCCTTTTGACTTGTATTTTGTTGATTCTGAGTTCTTGTAATGAACTCAGAGTTACTTGTGTCCTGTCCTTCTATCTTGAACTGACCCCCCTATTCCTCATCTTCCTTGGATTTTCTTTCAGTTTCCCATTCCTTCCTTTTCTTGATTTGTTCATCCCTCCTCTTAATTGTACACTCGTCCTCCATATGCCCCTGATGGTTGCAGTACATGCAATTCAACTTTTAACCACCTGCCTTTAATGGGGTTAGAGTTTTTAAAACCCAACCAAACATAGTAAGGTCTAGTTTTGGTAAGATCCACTTGAGCTTTGACTCTAACTGTGCTACCCCCAGTTTTTTGAGAGGATGGTGAGTCTAAGAGTAACACCTTCCCAACTGAACTAAGAGTAGTTGTTAACAACACTTTGTTATAGCAATGCCAAGGCAAACCAGTGATAGCCACCCAAATTGGGACAATGGGAGTCTCCTCTTCAGGGGTGAAATGAGGAGTCCATGTCTGTATCCTCATTACTTGGGCTTGAATGTTCATCCTAATCTTTGTCCAAGCAGTTTGGTAATCAAACTCATTGTCAAGGTCAATGTAAACATGCCTAGCATTGAAGTGTGTGATTTTCACACTCCCTGTGAGTTGAGTTTGGAGTATGAAACTTTTCCTAACTAACTCCATTGTAGGCATTGTATTAGTAAATTTGCCCACCAATGTGTACTTACACTCCTCAGCCAACTTCACATAGTAATCATCCTTCTCAAGAAGCACAGCCAGGAATCCTTGGCTAGTTGTATGTATAGGATCATTCAAAATTATAGGGATTTCATTTTTAGGTTGGTTATATCTTAATCTTGCAGCAAATGATTGCACAATAGTATAAGGAGTCGGCTCAAAGATTTTATCAAGCTTAGAACTATTGTTGGAATTTTGACTATGCAACTGATTATTTCTTCCAGTGCCCTGACCATCATTATTGCCATGCTTAGTAATTTTGTCAATTTGAGTGATAGGCTCATAGTGTTGTTATTGGATATCTTGCGGAACATTCTTTGGTAATCCATTTTAGCTTGGTTGGTTGGATTTGATGGATTAGTTCCACCTTGCACCTTAGCATGTTCTTTTTGCCTTCCCTCTTTTCCTTGACTTTTTTCAGTGGCCTGTTTGGCTCCTTCAAACTTGTTTTGCGCATTCTTCCCAATCTACACTTCCATGTCTGATTTATTTAGTTTTTGACTTGAAGGCTTCTAGCTTTGTAGTTGACTATTAGCAGCTTCCCCAACTTCGTCTGTATTGTTTGTTGTACCTTGTGAATTATCTTTCAAACTCTATTTTGATTTTGGGGTTTCGGGTTAATGGGTTAGGGTTAAGTTTAGGGTTAGGGTTAAAGAAAAGGTCTTACTAGGTTTTTGGGTTTCTTGTTTAGGATTTGATGTTTAAAATCTATGGTTTAGTGTTTAATGTTTGGATTATCGTATTATGGACTTAGGGTTTAGGGTTAAAGATTTACGGTTAGGGTTAAATTTAGATTAGGGTTAGGGTGT
>JAKWJD010001762.1:11618311-11647036 GCA_027705065.1 Solanum peruvianum | reverse complement strand
CGGAAACTATATGACTATATTCATCCTCTTCTTCACCTCTTATGTAGTCCCTACTGTTCCTTCCCTTGTCATTTTGTTAGAGCATTTATTCTTTTTTTACTCACCCTATTCATGGATTTGTTGTTACAGTCCTGAGGTGAATTTCCTTCCTCTTCGTGTTGATTTTTCTTACGATGCTTCTGACGGAGACTGTGTTGGAGCTTTCTCCTAGTCATATTGCTGGGCTGGAGCTGAACTGCTACACTCCCCTTCTTGCTAAATCAACCCTTTTTTTGGTATTTCCTTCCCTTGCAAATCAGATTCTATATTCTCACTTCTTTCCACATCTACACAAAATATATTAATCTCACATAAAATAGGAGTGTTGTGATAGATGGGAATGTGAAATCACACCTTGTATAGAATCTACAGTTTGATTTTACCTAATTCAGTTTATGCATGGCCTACATGGTCTGGTTGTTGGAGAAGAACTGTTGCGTAATCCTCATTGTATATCTTTGTTTAAGCTATTGTATTCTTTTCTTACTTATCTAATTCAGTAAAATTGTTAGATGTAGGAACATTAATTTGCATACATGTTTGTACTGGTTGTTGTACATCTTGCATAATATTCTGTTGTAGATTCTTAGCTTTCCAAACAATCTTCGGAAGGACATGCTCCTACTGTGTAGTTAGTTTTGTTTTTTGCTTCTGCCATTTATCATCTTGATCAACAAATTCTGGAACCTGTTGCATTTGTTGTGTGTTATTTTCAGGGTGTTTACCCTGCATTATTTCACCTACTGCATGACTAGAAGTATCCTTGTCTTTATGTTCTATATTGGCTTCCTTTTTTGCCCTTCTTCCAATTCATTCCTTTAATAGAATTCCTCGTCTCTTGCTTTAATTGTTTAGTCCTTGAGCATGTGGCCTTGATTTTTACAATATGGACAATAGTCAGGTAAGTTCTCATACTCAATACTTTGCCACTTACCTTTGTTCAAATCTTCTTCATCAGAACAAAGCCACATATGCTTAGGTCTTTCTTTTGTAAGATCAAGTCGGATTCTAAATCTTGCCATGTTTCCCAGTATAAAACCTTACCAATAGGAGATAACATAGAAGTAAGTATATCCTTATAGTAGAAATGTCATGGGAGTTCTGGAGGACCTATCCAAACTCCTTACAATTGAAATTCCATGGGAGTTCCGAAGGACCTATCCGAGCTAAAACAATAGGTGTTTCGTCTATAGGTTTAAAGGTAGGTGTCCAAGTTTGAATACGCATAGGTTGTCCCTCAATAACCATTCTTTGTTTAGTCCAACCTTTTACAAAGTCTAATTAATTATCCAAATCAATGTAGACATGTCTCACATTGAAATGGGCAATTTTAACTCTACTTGATAGTTGCGTTTGGTTGATAAAACTCTGTCTAATTAGTTTCACTTTAGGCATTGCATAACTAAACTTAAGAACTAGAGTATACTTACACCTATCATATCATTTAACCAAGAAATCTACAGCACTAAATATAATAGCTGGTCTACCTTGCTTCGTAGTAATCTTAGGTGTCTCAAACATTATCGAAGTAGCAGTTTTAACCAGATTATATTTCAGTCTAGTTGCATACGTTTGTATAACAGTATAGGGAGTTTGTTCTTGATCTTCTCCTTTTCTGGGTAAGTGTTGACTACTTTGTTTATTGGACATTGTAACAGGAACTAGATTCTGGAACCCTGCTATTCTGAGTATTTTGTCTAGTAAAATTGTTTGAAATTAGAGGGAATTCGGTGAGATTTTTATGCTGATTACCACCCCCATTCCCACCTTGTACTTGGAATGTTTGTTCCTTAATCCCTGTTCTTTCTTTTTATCCACAACAACAGCAGGCTTAGAAGTAGCACACATATTAACATTATCAACAGCAACTTGAAAAACATTCTCTTTATCTATACAATGCACACTAGTAACATAGGAGCAATGCTAGTTGAAACGATCTTACCTGTGTGTACTCATTCATCATTATGAATTGCAGCTACATTTTTATAGCATTGTAGGATCAATTCATCACCAAGTATCATCGCACCAGTCCCTTGAACTTGCTGCTTCAGTTGTTGATCAAGATTAGGCTTGAAATTCTCATCTGCATCTTGACCTGTTCCTAAAGTACTTTGTGTTGAATCGTTGGACAAGGAACTGGTTCCAATTTGAAACATAGATTGCCCAGCATCTTCAACAAGGTTCTTTCAACATTTTTGTGAACTTGCTTCTTGAATTAGAAAGTTAATAAAAGTATGTTGTTGTAGATTAGGATTTCAAAATATTACCTCAGATTTAACACTTACAACTCTTGGATTCGTTTCTTGAGATTCCTCCTCTTAAATTTCGATCGGAGTTCCTCCTTTACCACCAACTGATCTTTACAGCTGCGCGATTACGGCTCCCATTTGCTGTAAATTTTCAATATGTTGATTGCCTTGACAAGGAGAATAATCCCCAATATTTGGATCTACATTTACACCACCATACATCGTTCTAAAAATAGATCGCTCATCTAGCGAATTGCGATCTCCAACCTTTAGACCACCTACAAACTCAATTGATTTTTTGACCTGTTTCTTACTAGTATTCTTTCTTCCATATTTTGAATAACAAACAAACTAGAATCCTCCATTAACCTGACTCGTCTTTCCCAATCTAATTCCTCTAAGGAAATTGCAATATGACTCGTTTCTTCATGCAACAACTTCGAATTTGTGGAATCTTCTTTTGTTTGTGGATCAATTTTAGGATGATGAACTTGTTCCTTATCTAGTGGACGATTTTTTTCCACCGGTGGCGTTAACACCATTTTAGTAACCTCCGATTACCCACCACTGTGAGAACTAGGGAGAGAATTTTTTAGTCTTTATTTTGGGCTTTTTTTAGGGATAGGTTTTTCTTCCCGGTGAATTACCCTTGGAGGGGTAGGGGCTGAGAATCAACCCCAGGCCTTATCATTAATAAAAAAAAAAACAAAATACAAGGAGGGGGAATAAACCTAACCTCCAACCTAAGATGGTTTGAAATCAACTTCCCAAACGAAGTCAACTCCTCACCTTACACAAAAGATGAAACCAAAATACTAAGCACCAAGGGAGAGGACTCCTTTCAATACAAAGTATCTGGGAAACATAAACTAGGGAAACTCTCTCTTTACAAGAAAGCCTATAAACTAAACTAACCTATTCAAAGTAGCTATAATTTTGATTATCGCTAAGTTGAAAGATATATAACTTCAAGGAGGTTCAAAAATTTTCTTTTTCTTCTTTCTTCTAAAATAAGGCATCTCCAATAGGTCAAGTTGATAGTAGGCCTTTGCTTCTTTAGGTAATTAATGGTTGTTGAAATATACCTGAGGATTGGCAATGTTGTGACTATGTTCTGACAATGCATCTTCTACGCAATTTTCTTCTCTAAATACATTAATGCATTTGATGTTGCGGACTTTAGCGATAAGTTGTTTCAGCCTTCCAAGTTGAGTGATGATGCTCCATTGAGGGACTGCCTTCTTTAGGACCCATTGCACAAGTTCCAAAATTATGTTCCTGTATCCAAGCTCAAGTGCCCAAGTAAAACCAAAGATGGGTGCCTCTATTTCAACTTTGTTTTTTGTTCGTTCTCCAAGTGGTGTTGTCAAAGCCATCACCAATTTACCATGTTTGTCTTTCAAGATTTCACCTGCCCCCAGCCTTCCAGGGTTCATGAGTGCACTGGCGTCAGTGTTCACTTTGAGCCACTGATCTACAGGTTTAAGCCATTTCACCATGTTCACCTTTATGTCATGCACACACTTTTCACTCTTTTAGATTAGACGAGACCACTTTGCAGGCTATTGGAGATGTGGAAATGCACTGTTCAACATTTTGAAGTTGTCTTTGTAGACTACATACTTCACCAGTAGATGTTGGTTGCTTTACCTCCATACTTGCAAGCACACCTGTTCTTCCACAGATTCGAGCAGATGAATACTGGAGTAGCTTGTAGCAGCAGTTTGTGGGCTGCATTTTTGGACTTTGCGGTCCACCATTGCTATAGTAGAAGCTGCAGTAATGAATGTTCCGGCTGTAGGGCTGCACTTCCTGCAAAATAACTCCATACCTTGGCTGCAAATTTTCCTAAATTGAATGTGTGTTCTATGTTGTCCATACCTACTCCATAAGACACCAAAAAACAAAGTGATGGCTCAATGCCAAAGTTAATCAATATTTCATTAGTAGGAAGTTTACCCCTAAGTGTTCTCTATAATAAAAAACAAGATTTAAAAGGAATGTTCGTATGCCATAGGAAGGAATTGAATTGGTTCTTGACTATTTTATCCCTGATTTCCTCCCAAGCTGAAGAACAGGTGAAGCTCCCATGATTGTTGAGTTTCCACACTGCCCTGTCTGGAATGTGCTGCTGTGGAGATATCTCTTTTGCCAATATGTTGGAGAACTGGCTGGCTGGAGTTATCAGCTTGCTACAACTCCACTTCCCTTCCTCCCAAAATTCAGCCACTGTAGTGTATTTGAATCTGTTACTATTGGTGGGTAATTGTGCTAATGGTCCAACGCCAAGCCAATTATACCACCAAAAGGAACAATTTCCAGGGTTGGACCTTTGACAGTATTTTGCTCTCAAAAAATCTCCCCACAAGGTTTGTTTGGTCCTAAAAATCCACCATTGTTTGAATTGGAAGGCCTTGCAAATGTCTTTTAGATTCCACATGGCCAATCCTCCCTCATCATAAGGGAAGCTTAGTTTTTTTCCAATAAGCCCAATGGTACCTCTTCCTATCACTTTTCAACCCCTAGAAGAAGTCAGCCATAAGCATTTGAATTTGGTCAAAAACAGTAGCTTGAGGAGTTACTGCAGAAAGTAGATGAATAGGGAGGGTTGTAACACATGTTTTGTAAGAACTGCCTTTCCACCATAGCTAAGTTGTTTGGTTTGCTAACCTGTAATCCTTCCTACAACTTTATTCACAAGGTCAGAAAAATATATATTAATAGGCCTACCAACAAATAAAGGGCAACCTAGGTAAGTAATAGGACCTTGCTTTTGTGTGAAACCTGGCAGTCTCTTCATTCAATCTCTTCTGCTACTGAAAGCATTAGAGTGTAGCATAAAGTGACTTTTGTCTCCATTGATGAGTTGCCCTGAAGTATATTAATACTCCTTTAAGTTAATCATTAATAACTTCAAAGTTTTGCATTTTCCTGAAGTGAACAAAGTTATATCATCATCAAAACTGAGATGGTTTACTTATGGCCCTCTCTTTTCCATGAAAAAAACCATGGTAGTATGGGTGATTGTGTAGTCTGTTGAGATATCTTGATAATACCTCTGCACCTAAAATAAATATGGCCGGAGAAAGAGGATTACCCTGCTTGAGTCCTCTAGTGGAATGAAATAATCCATCTCTTACCATTGACAATAATTGAATACCAATGTTAGCCATGATTCTCCACACCATATCAATAAATATCTCAGAAAATCCCATTTTCCTTAGAACCAGGTAAGTATATGACCAAGAAACCATGTCATAAGCTTTTGCCATGTCTAGTTTAATGATGACATTGCTACCAATATGGGGTTTTTTGATTTGGTGAATGATTTCTTGAGCTAGCATGATGTTCTCAAAAATACTTCTACCTTTAACAAACCCTGATTGATTAGGAGAGATTAAAGCAGGGAGTATAGGACAAAGTCTGTTACTCATTAGCTTAGATATGATCTTGCTAGTGAAGTTGCCCAGACTTATAGGCCTATACTTAGTGATCTTGTTTGGATTATTCACTTAAGGGAGAAATACAATACAAGAATGGGAGAAGTATTTAGGAATGATCTGTCCACTGAAAAAGGCTTGTACAACCCCCATAAGATCATTCTTGATAATATGCCAACACTTTTGAAAAAAATACCCATTCATACCATCAGATCCAGCTGTAGAATTATGATTCATAAAAAAAACCACCTCTTTAATCTCATCCATACTAGGAATATTGGTAAGCTGAGTATTTTGGTCTTGACTAATCATCCTTAGAATGCACTCCAAAGTATTCTCATTGGTAAGCTTTTATTCACCATTAAACATTTCTTTGAAGTATTCCCAAGCTACCTGAGCAATGTTGTCCTCACCTTATGTCCAATCTTCATTTTCATTGACAAATTTATGAATATATAACGTCCTTCTTCTCCCCCTAATCATAGAATGGAAATATTTAGAGTTAGTATCACACTCTTTAACCCATTGAAGCTGGGTTTTTTGTTTCAAAGAGTATCTTGCAACTTGAGAAACTTGATGTACTTTGCATTAATTTAATGAAGGATACTTCTATTTGAGTAACTTGTCCTAGTGATGTAGTTTTCTTCTGCCTTGTGCGCTTGTTCCTCATACATCCTATCCTTTTGGAATATATCACCAAATTCTTTCTTAGACAAAACACTTAGAGTGTTTGACAACCTTTTCAATTTTTGGTAAAATCTCCACATACTAGTACCTGTCACTTCCTTCTCCCAGCAGGTTTTAACAGTTTCCATGAAATGAGGGTTGTCAACCCAATAATTGAGAAATCTGAAGTACTTGATGTGATCAGTAGTTGTCGAGTCCATTTCCATAAGGAGAGGACAATGATCAGACCCCGTAGCTAACAAGTGAATTATAGTGGTTTGAGGCATCTTTTCCAACCATGAATCATTACCATAGCCATGTCAAGCCTCTTCCAAATTCTGTTATTAATGCCCCTCTTGTTGGACAATGTGAATTTATGACCACTAAAGACAATGTCCAAAAGGCCACAGGCTTCAATGATAGCTATAAAATCCATACTTTTTCACATGTTATAAGGCAGCCCTCCATGTTTTTCCTCCACAGAAGTTTTAACATTGATATCACCTACAGTACACCAAGAGGTTGTCATTCAAAGTGGCTTGCTGAATCATCTTGTCCCAAAAAGGTCTCCTGAGGTGATCTTTGCATTTAGCTTAAACAAATGTACATCTAAATTGGTATAGTAATTCATTGTGTTTGATGTTGCAAGTGATTTGTTGTTCATCTCATCCAGGATATTACAGTCAATATGACTGCTCCAAAAAATCCAACTTTTACCATTATAATTACTAGTAGCATTTTTCATGTTTAATTGGACCTTAAAGCTTTGAACATGCACACTATCATAGAAAGGTTCCAAAATAGTGATAATAGATCAAAGGTGAAGCTTCCTAAGCATCTTGAGTCTGTCCAACACCCCTTGAGTGTTGATCTCTCTCACATTCCATATGACTGTATTGATCATTGGGATGATCTAGAGGAAGAGAGCCTAGTATTAGGTTTGCCAACAGTGATAGTATTGCTATCTTGTTTCTTGAAGTGAAATTTGTCATGGTGGGAACCCCTTGGAGATAGACATTGACTTTGTGTTACTTGTTGGAGCTCTTCCTCTAGGGTTTGATCGATATGATGACTAAATGACTTAATAAGGTCCTCACTAGTCTCATCATCCTCATCAAACTCTTTTAAGGAGTGATTATCCCCATCTATTTCATCTTTAGAATTATCCACAACATATTGATATATATTAGGCATCTTATTCATCTTACAAATTTGTTGTTCCTTATCTGGCGGTTTAGAAGATGGTGGAGTCATATATTGTTCTTAAAGAGGGATAATATCCAATCCATGATTATCATCAATCATAAAAAATTTGTTGCACGATTCCTCCCTCTTTTCCTTTCCCTGATCACAGTCATTGGTTTGCTGCTTATTTTGTCTTCTTTTAGCAGCATCCCTCTTGTATTTGCTGGGCTTGTTTTTTCTCTTGGGTGTGCTTTCCGAAGTACAAGTAGCAACCTGTTCCCCTTTATCTTTATTTCATTCTTTTTCAGATTGTTGTTTTTCTTTATTGTTGCCAGAATCTTGTTCCCTGTTATATCTGCTCTGTATTTGCTGTTTGCTGTGTTGTTTCTCCCCTTGTTGCTGTCTGTTCCTAGAGTTATCAAGGGCTCTAGAGTCTGTCCTATGGTTAACCAACTCCTCATTCAAAACATGAAGCAAACTATCCTCTTTAGTAACCCCATCCCGCAAGTTAGTAATTTTCTCTTGACACCCCCCACCCATACCTCCAATAATTTCTCCAAAAAGACCATCATCAACATAAATAATGTTGGGGTAATTTGGGCTTGGGAGTATTGAGTCAATACTTGTGCTTTTATGATTGTATGCTGCAATAGTCTGTTGCTTTTATTCATTGTTTATGTTGTTTCTTTTTGTGGCAGGTGAGCTATTAGTAGCACATTTTTTGTTGATTTTGTTGTGTTGCTAGTCCACTGATGTGCTCTTTCTCTCTATTGTATGTCCCCTGCTGTTCTGCATTCCAAGGTTAGAGAAAATATTTTGAGTTCGTATATTAGTCATGCCTGCTGTTTCTTGTTCCTCTTGTTGGTCGTCCCTGGTTCATTGTGTTTGTGGTGAAACTTGTCTCCAAAAAGACATGGAGTTACTTGCCTCTTTATTTTTGTGATGCCTCTTTTTTTGGGTCTGCCACTATTTTTCCTGTAAATCTACTTGCTGCTCCAAGTCATTCTCTTTGAAGGTGTTTTTTTCTTGTGATGGCCTGTAAGTTGCTTCCTTTCTTGAGTTCGGTTTTCTTCCGTTTTATGCTGATTTTGTGTCTTTGTTGCAGCCTCTTTTGTACTTCTTTCTTGTTCTTGTGAATTTTCATTTGCTCCTGCTCTTTGCTCTTTTTCCCAGCTTCCAGTTCCTTCATTTTCTTGAACTCATCATCCCTCCTTTTGATTGTACATTGTTCATCCATATGACCTTGTAACAGTACAAGGAAAGCACCTTCCCGATAGACTCAAATATAGTAGTCAGGAATACCTTATTGTAACAATGCCAAGGTAGGCCAGGAATAGCCACCCATATAGGACCAATGGGGGTTTCCTCTTCAGGGGTGAAATATGGGGTCCATACTTGGATTCTCATTAATTGCCCTTCAATAGTCATTTTTAGCTTTGTCTAAACAGTTTGATAATCAAACTCATCATCAAGGTCTATGTATTCATACCTAGAATTAAAATGTGTAATTTTCACACTTCTAGTGAGTTGAGTCTGAAGAGTGAAGCTTTTTCTTACCAATTCCATCCTAGGCATAGTTTTAGTGAATTTGCCCACAAGTGTGTACTTACACATCTCAGCCAACTTCACATAATAGTCATCCTCATCTAGAAGAACAGCCAGAAATCCCTGCCTAGTTGTATGTATAGGATCATTCAAAACTATAGGGATTTCATTCATAACTTGATTATACCTCAATCTCGCAGAAAATGATTGCACAACAGTATAGGTAGCCGGCTCAGACTTTTTATCAGGTTTATAATTGTTGCGAGAATTTTTACCTTGCATCTGGTTATTTCTAGCAGTACCTTGTACCAACTTTATTGCCTTGTTTATAATTTTTTCAGTCTGAGAATTCGTCTCATATCTTGTATAGTTATTGGATATCTTCGGGAAATTTCTTTGGTAATCCATGTGAGTTCGATTGGTTTGATTTGATGAACTAGCTCCAAGCCGATTGTAGTTTTGCCTTTCTTCCTTTCCTTTAACCTGTTCAGTGGCTTGCTTGGATTCTTCAACCTTGTTTTGCCCCTTCTCCCCTTTCTGCACTTCCATGCCTGATTGCTCAAGTTTTTGACTTGAGCTATCCTGTGAATTACCTACAATAAAGTTAGGAGTAAGATGTTATGAGCTACCAGCAACACCAAAGGAAAAACTTGAAGGTTGTGTGTCATTTAATGAGGTTTTGTGTATATCCTTCTTGTGTTCATGTTAGGATCCTTTTGTGCAGTCGACTTCTTCCCTGTTTGGAATTTGCTTCCTTCCCCCCACCGTTTTTGCTATGTTAGATTGACATTCAACTAGGGTGTTGTCCTGTTCGACACCACGATCAGCAGCAGAGATTTCTTTAACACTTCATGCTTTTTCTGCAGAATTTTGGCTGTAGAATCAATGGAAGTTGTTGAATTTTTTTCCACACTGATTTCACCCTTGAGATGGTCGAATAAGCCTGTTCGGTGGGTGCCTTTAGTCTGAGAATCACTGTTGTTTGACAAACTTCCATGGACTCCGACGTTTGGAACTCTTTTTTCCGGTGTTCTCCTCGCCGGTGATTTTGCCGTCCATTCCACTAGAAATTCCAGTGAGATGGGTGTATACGCTAGGAAAAAAACCCCAGTAATCGAATCATTACGAGCTTTTCTTGAAGATGATCGATTTTGAGTGCGCAACTTAGGCGACGCAGTCGCGATTCCTTCAAGAGTTGCCTTTCGATTTTGGTCAATTGGGAAGGTGCAATTCTTCAATTTTTTATATGTTGTAGGTCTTGATGAGGAGAATCTATTTCCATCATCCTTTCTCCTCGATTCAACACAAATTTGTTGGGACTTAATTTCTCGTTTTCTATCAAACTCCCTTCCTGATATCGCAGCGTTCATTGCGACACTATCCTGCGAATTCAAGGAGTTCAGAGATGGATCATGGTGCATGGTACACTGAGGATTGTTTCTATTGTTAAAGCGCTCCTTTTGGATGTGGTCCGGCGGCCATTAGGCGCTCGCTGGCGCCGCACACGCCATAACGGCGGTGCGCAAACCTTTCTTTTCAGTAGCCGTTATGAGCTGTTGAGAGTGTCTTAAGAGAGATAAGATTCTAGAGAGAGAAAAAATATGGAAAATAGGGGCGCGATGGTATTTTGGGCTTAAGGTTTCAGGTTTATTTTAGGGTTAGGGTTAGGGCTTTGGGTGTATGGGTTAGGGTTAAGGTTAGGTTTTTAGTGCTTTTAGGTTTTTGGGTTTACAGTTTAGGATTTAAGGTTTAATATCAATGGTTTAGTGTTTAATATTTGGATTTTAGTATTTTGGACTTCGAGTTCAGGGTTTATGGTAGGGTTAGGGTTAATGTTAGGGTTAGGGTTAGGGTTTAAGTTGTTTTTTATGTTTTAGAGTTTGTGGTTAAGGATTTGAGCTGTAATATCTTAGTGTGGTACGATTTGTATTTTGGGCTTTAGGTTTAGGGTTTAGGGTTAGGGTTATGGTTACGATTTTTCAAGGTTTTGGGTTTTTCGGTTTAGGATTTTTTGTTTAAAATCTACAGTTTAGTGTTTAATGTTTCCATTTTTGGATTAGGGTTTCTAGTTGATGGTTTTGGGTTAGGGTTAGGGTTAGGGGTTACATTTTTTTAAGGTTTTTGGGTTGTGGTTTAGGATTTGAGGTTTAAAGTTCATTGTCTACTATTTAATGTTTTGATTTTTGTATTATGGATCTTGGGTTCTTTTGGACTTAAGGTTAAGGTTTAGCGTTTTTATTTAGAGTTAGGGTTAGGATTAAGGTTAGGGTGTAGAATATTTTTTGGTTTTATTGTTCAGGGTTTAGCATTTGAGGTTCAAAATCTATGGTTTGTTATATAATGTTTGGGTTTTTCTATTTTGGGCTTAGGGTTTTAGTTTTAGGGTTTAGGGTTAGGGTTAGGGATATGGTTTTGTTTTTATTTTTTAGGCTTAGGGTTTGGGTTAAGGTTAGGGTTAGGGTTAGGGTTTTGATTTTTTTAGATTTTTGGGTTTAGGGTTTAGGATTCAAGGTTTAAAATCAATGGTTTATTATTTAATATTTGGATTTTGGTATTTTGGACTTGGCGTTGAGAGTTTATGGTAGTGTTAGGGTTATGGTTAGGGTTAGGGTTAGGGTTTAGTTTGTTTTTTAGATTTTAGAATTTGGGGTTAAGGATTTGAGTTTTAATATATACAGTTTAGTGTTTAATGTTTGGGTTTTGGCATTTTGGTCTTTGGGGTTAGAGTTTTAGAGTTTAGGGTTAGGGTAAGGGTTAAGGATAGGGTTAGGGTTAGGGTTTGTGTTAGGGATAGGATTAGGGTTAGGATTAGGGTTAAGGTTTTTATTTCAGATTTTAGGTTTTGAGGCTTAGAGTTTTTTTTAAAAAAAATTGATGGTTTAGTGTTTAGTTTGTTTTTTTGTATTTTAGGCTTGGGGTTTCGAATTAATGGTTAAGGGTTAGGGATAGAGTTAAGGTTGAAGTTAAGGTTAAGATTAGGGTTTTTGTAAGGGTTAGGGTTAGGATTAGGGTTTAGGTTTTTTTTTAGGTTTTAGGGTTTGTGGTTGATGATTTGAGCTTTAAAATCTATGGTTTATTGTTTAATGTTTGGATTTTTGTATTTTGGACAAAGGGTTTTAATTGGATTTTTTTGGACTTAGGGTAAATTTAGGGTTTAGGGTTTATGGTTAAGGTTAGGGTTAGGGTTAGGATTAGGGTTAGGGTGTAGGTTTTGTTAGGTATTATGATTCAGGGGTAACATTTAAGTTTTAAAATCTATGGTTTAGTATTTAGAGTTTGGGTTTTTCTATTTTGGGCTTAGGGTTTTAGTTTTAGGGTTCCGGGTTAGGGTTATGGATAAGGTTTTGGTTTTATTGTTTAGGTTTAGGGTCAGGCTTTTGGTTCTTTTAGGTTATTGGATTTAGGGTTTTAGGATTTAAGGTATAATATCAATAGTTTATTGTTTAATATTTTGATTTAGGTATTTTGAGAATAGTGTTTATGGTAGTGTTAGGGTTACGGTTAATGTAAGGGTTAGGTTTAGGGTTAGGGTTTAGGTTATTTTTAAGATTTTAGAGTGTGGGGTTAAGAATTTAAGTTGTAATATCTATGTTTTAGTTTTTAATGTTAGGGTTTTGGTATTTTGGTCTTTAGGCCTAGGGTTTAGAGTTTAGGGTTAGGGTTAAAGATAGGCTTAGGGTTAAGGTTCTTTTTAGGGATAGGGTTAGGGTTAGGAATAGGGTTAAGGTTTTTTTTTAGGTTTAAGGTTTTGATTTTTAGGATTTTTGGTTTAAAATCTATGTTTTAGTGTTTACTTTGGGTTTTTTTAATTTTGGGCTTAGGGTTTCGGATTAATTGTTAAGGGTTAGGGTTAGAGTAAGGTTAGAGTTTGGGTTAAAATTTGGGTCAGGGTTTTTGTATGGGTTAGGGTTAGGATTAGGTTTTAGGTTCTTTTGAGGCTTTAGGGTTTTTGATTTAGGATTTGAGGTTTAAAGTCTACGGTTTAGTGTTTAATGTTTGGGTTTTCGTATTTTGTAATAAGGGTCTTTTTGGATTTTTTTGGGACTTAGGGTAAATTTAGGGTTTAGGGTTTAGGGTTAGGGTTAGGGTGTAGGTTTTTCTAGGTTTTATGTTTCAGGGTTAACATTTAAGGTTTAAAATCTATGGATTAGTATTTAATGTTTGGGTTTTTATATTTTGAGCTTTAGGTTTGGGTTTATAGTTTATGGTTTGGGTTCAAGTTAAGGTTAGGGTTAAGGTTAAAATTAGCGTTTTGGGTTTTTACTAGGCGTTTGGTTTTAGAGATTGGTATTTATGGTTTAATATCAATGATTTACTTTTTAATTTTTTTGGTTTAGGTATTTTGGGCTTGGGGTTTTAGTTATATGGTAGTTCTAGGGTTAGGGTTAATGTCAGTGTTAGGTTTTGTGTTTAGGTTATTTTTTCGGTTTTAGGCATTGGTTTTATGGATTTTAGTTGTAATCTATATGGTTTAGTTTCTAATGTTAGTGTTAAGGTATTTTGGGCGTTGGGTTTAGGGTTAGGTTAAGGATAGTGTTAAGTTTTGAATAAGGGATAGGGTTAGGCTGAGGGTTTAGGGGTATTTCAGGTTTTAGGTTTTGGAATTTAGAATATTTTGTTTAAAATCTATTGTTTAGTGTTTAATATTTTGGTTTGGTATTTAGGTCTTGGGCTTTTGGGTTAGGGTTCGGGTTTGGGTTTTAATTAGGGTTTGGGTTAGGGTTTAGTTTTTTTTTTTTGGTTTAGGGTTTGTTATTTAGGATTTGCGGTTTAAAATCTATGGTTTAGTCATTAATGTTTGGGTATTCATATTTTGGACTTAGGATTTTATTTTTGGACTTAGGGTTTAGGGTGTAGGGTTAGGGTTAGGATTATCGTTAGAGTGTAGTTTTTTTTGGTTTTATGGTTCAGGTTTTCACATTTCATGTTTAAAATCTATGTTCAATATTTAATGTTAGGATTTTGGGCTTATGGTTTCAGGTTTATGGTTTAGGATTCGGGTTAGAGTTAAGGTAAGGGTTAAGGTTTTGGGATTCTTTATGTTTTTCGATTTAGGGTTTCTTATTTGACATTTAATATCAATGGTTTGGTGTTTATTGTTTGGGTTTTGGTATTTAGGGTTGGGTTTTAGGATTTATGGTAGGGTTAGAGTTAGGGTTAATGTTAGCGTTAGGGTAAGGGTTTAGGTTTTTTTTTATGTTTTAGGATTCGGGGTTAACGATTTGAGCTATAACATCTATGATTTAGTTTTTATTGTTTGGGTTTTGTACTTTGGTCTTTGGGGTTAGGCTTTAGAGTTTAGGGTTAGGGTTAGGGTTTGTAATAGGGATAGGCATAGGGTTAGGTTTAGGTTCATTTTAAGGTTTTAGGTTTTGGGGTTTAGGATTTTGGTTTAAAATCTCTGGTTTAGTGCTTAATGTTTGGGTTTTGGTATTTTGGGCTTGGGGTTTTGGGTTGATGTTTTAGGGTTAGGGTTAGGGTTAGGGCTAGAGTTAGAGTTACGGCTTGGGTCACGGTCAAGGTTAGGGTTAGGGTTTATAGTTTAGGTTTTAGGGTTTGTGGTTTATGATTTGAGGATTATAATATATGGTTTAGTCCTTAATATTTTTGTTTTTGTATATTGGACTTTGGGTTTTTATTAGGGTTAGAGTTTGGATTTAGGTTGTTTTTAGGTTATAGGATTTGAGTTGTAATATCTATGTTATAGTGCTTAATGTTAGGGCTTTGGTATTTTGGTCTTTGGGTTCAAGGTTTAGGGTTAGGGTTGGGGATAGGGATAGGGATAGGGTTAGTATTGTGGTTCTTGTTAGGGTTAGGGTTAAGGTTATGGTTTATGTTTTTTTTAGGTTTTAGGTTTTGGGGTTTTGGATTTTTAGTTTAAAAGTTATGTTCTACTGTTTAATGTTTGGGTTTTGGTATTTTGGGCTTTTTTTTTTTGTTAACGACCCTTGTGGTTGGTCAGGGGCTAAGCAACACCCCCAGGCCTTATAATTTATTAAAAACAAAAGTACGTAGAGGGGGTTATAAACCTTACCTCCGATCCTAAGGAGGGTTATAAGTCGACAAACCTCCTAAGGTTAGTCAACTCAAACCGATAGATCATATTGTATTAAAAAAGAAACTAGGCACCTATGGAGGACTCCTCATCAATTCATATTTTCCTAAGACTACATAAACAAGGGAGACTCTCCCTTTTACAAGAAATCCTATTAACATAAAAGAGCCTATTCTAATCAAAGACTACGATGAAAAAAAAAGATTGTACATCTACATTTTACAAAATGAAAAATATAATAAGTACTGTTATACACGACTTGAAGTATTATCATTAGCATCTACTTCTAGACCTTGTGATTGGCCATCTAGTATTCTCCGAAATACGATTATATCTTGTAGTCCTCCTTCCTCTTGGTGACAACCCTTGTTTGTCTTTAACTTATTGTATTTCTTCTTCATAGTTGGTGTTAAAGGTTGATTGAACCTCTTCATAATTTTCCTTAGTGTCTAAATATAGAGTATCTTCATCATACTCATCCTCAGATGCTATATGGCTATATACATCCACTTCTTAAATTTTTTCTTGCTGTTTTTGTGCCTTTCCTTATCCTTTGTTTATTGTATTTCTTATTTTTTACTCAGTATAGATTTGGATTTGTTGTTACTCCTCTAAGGAGATTCTTCATCTTTTGGAGAACTTCCTTCCATTGTTTTATCCTATTGTTCATGTTTGGTGTTGTGTGCAGTTTCTTGATTCCTAGAATCTGAACTAAGAGCAGAAACTTTACGATCGAATTATTGCCCTTCCTTCCCAGTTTCAACCAACATATTCTCATTCAAACCAATCCATGTACCTACACCAGTGCCACTGCCTCCATTCTCTACACATGTATTAGTCTCATATAAAGTTGTGGGAATTTAGATGTATAAAACATTCATATATGGTAATGGCTTGATACTTGGATTACATATAATTTGCACATTGCCTGTTACATTCTACTATGCATGACCAACATAACTTGTTTGTTGCGAAACACTCAACTCCTCCCCCTGCACACCAATCTGCATTTCCACAATTTTTTCTTGTTCCTGCATATTTATATTAGGTCGTTCCTCTGTATGTTCTGGTTGGTCTCCCTTCGTTGAGGAAGAACTCATTTCCAGCTGAATGAAAGTACTTGTACCTTGTTCCTGCATATTTAAAGTATCAAAATCAATATGAATAGGGGTACTGGGAACCTTACCTTGCACTACATGTTGCTAATTGTCCTTGTCTTTTTCTTGAATTGTAGGTTTTATAAAGTATTTTTTCCTTCATTTGTTGTTGCCAATTATCTCCTTGCTCTACCATTTCTGGAATCTCATACATTATAGATTTATTCGTTGTAGGTTGTTTACCTTGCTGCATTCCTCGTTCAACCTATGAAGTTGTCTTCGTATCCCCTGCACGATTGTTTTTTCCTACATTATTCTTTTCCTTCCTGCAAGCTTTTAGATCTTTTCTTTGATGAAACTCTTCATAACTTACCTTAACAGTATACTTAGTTATCATGTGCCCTGGTGTTTTCAATAAGGACAATAGGCAAGCACATTTTCAAACTCAATAGATTGTCATTGATCTATATCCAAATACTCTACATCATAACCAATCTACACATGTTTAGGTCTTCCCTTTGTAAGAACTAGTTGGATTCAAACCTTGCAATGCTACCCCTAGTCTTGCTAACCATAATATTTCAAGATTAGGTTAAATAGTAGGAGTACAGGTTTGAATTCACATAGGATTCCCCTCAATAGTCATTCTTAATCCAAATTGTTACAAATTTATGTTAATTATCCAAATCAATGTAGACATGTCTAACATTAAAATGAGAAATTTTAACCTCACCTCATAATGGAGTTTGCTTGATAAAACTTTGTCTAATCAGTTTTACTTTAGGCATTACATCTAAATGTTCTGATTGTCCCCTGCACTTGGAGTTGTCCCACAATTTGTGAATGTTCATGATTTATCATATTATTTGGCTTTGGTCAAAGAATTGATGCCAATTTCCAACATAACAGTAACAACATCCTCAACCCTGTTCTTGCTAAAAAAATTTTAATGATTTTTAGGGTTAGTGTTAAGGTTAGCTTTAGGGTTTGGGTTAGAGTAGTGTTAGGGTTTAGGTTTTCTTAGGTTTTAGGGGTTTTGGTTTAGGATTTAAGGTTTATAATCTATGGTTTAGTGTTTAATATTTGGATTTTTGTATTTTGGACTTAGGGATTTTTTTTGACATAGGGTTTAATGTTTAGGTTTAGCATTAAGGTTTGGATTAGTGTTAGGGTGTAGGGTTTTTTTCTACGTTTTATGGTCCAGGGTTTAACATTTGATGTGTAAAATCTAGTGTTTAGTATTGAATGTTTGGGTTTTAGTACTTTGGGCTTAGGGTTTTATGTTTATGATTTTGGGTTAGTGTTAGGGTTAAGGTTAGGGTTAGGGTTAGGGTTAGGGTTAGAGTTTTGGTTTTTCTTTAGATTATAGCATTTAGGGTTTAGTATTTTAGGTTTAATATCAATAGTTTAGTGTTTAATTTTTGAGTTATTGGTATACTGGGCTTGGGATATATGGTTTATGATAGGGTTGGGTTAGGGTTAATGTAAGGATTAAGGGTTAGGTTTAGGTTGTTTTTTAGGTTTTAAGCTTTGGAGTTAAGGATTTGGGTTGTAAAATAAATTGTTTAGTGTTTAAAGTTAGGGTTTTTGTATTTTGGGCTTTAAGTTTAGGGTTTCGAGTTTAGGACAAGGGCTAAGGATAGGGTTAGGGTTAGGGTTTGTGTTAGGGATAGGTTAGGGTTTAGGGTTTATAAGGTTTTAGTTTTGGGTTTGAAGACTTTTTTTTATGTTTAATGTTTGGGTTTTAGTAATCTGGGCTTGGGGTTTCGGGTGTATGTTTAGGGTTAGGGTTAGGGTGTGGTTTTTTAGGTTTTTCAATTTATGGTTTAGGATTGGTTTAGTGTTTAATGTTTGGGTTTTCGTATTTTCTGCTTGGGGTTTAGGTTATATGGTAGGGTTAGGGTTAAGGGTTAATGTTAGGGTTAGGGTTAGTGTTTAGGTTGTTTTTATGTTTTAGGGTTAAGGGTTAAGAATTTACGTTATAATATCTATGGTTTAGTGTTTAATGTTCTAGTTTTGGTATTTTGGGCTTTAGGTTTAGGGTTTAGACTTTAGGGTTAGGGTTAGGGTCTGTGTTAGCAATAGGGTTATGGTTATGCTTTACGTTTTTTTTTAGGTTTTAGGTTTTGGAGTTTATGGTTTTTGGCTTAAAATCTATGTTTTAGTGTTTAATGATTGGGTTTTGGTATTTTGGGCTTGGGGTTTCAAGTTAATTATTTAGGGTTAGGGTTAGGGTTTGGGTTTAGGTTTTAGGGTTTTTGGTTTAGGATTTGAGTTTTAAAATCTATGTTTAGTGTTTAATGTTTGGGTTATCGTATTGTAAACTTGTTTTTTTTGTTTTTATTTAGACTTAAGGTTTATGGTTTAGGGTTTAGGGAGATAGGGTTAGGATTAATGTTAGGGTGCAGTTTTTTTTAGGTTTTATGGTTCTGGGTTTAGCATTTGAGGTATAAAATCTATGGTTTTGTATTTAATTTTTGGGTTTTTGTATTTTGGGCTTAGGATTTCGGGGTATATGACTTAGGTCTACGGTTAAAGTTAGGGTTAGGTTAGACCGGGTTCACACAGATTAATGTGCGTATAAACCAGACCATCGAACCTATGCAAAACCTAAGCCAACCAATTTTGTGAGGTATTTGAGCTAGTCAAGGTTGGGTCAAGCCATGTAGGGCACCCTAATATGAAGATTCACCCAGATGACTCTTAATCAGACTTGAACGGGCTAATCTTAAGTTTGGAGGGTCTAGGGGTAAAGTGGTCTTTTTCAGGCTAAGGGTACTATTGTAATTACCCTAAATAATCAATTAATATGGTTAAGCGGTAATTCGGGTAGAGGTGGCCAAATTTGACCATTTAAGCCAAATCTAGCTCCACTCGGGTTCGAGCCTTGGTTGAATCAATGATTTAATTGATAAATTGTATTTAGTGAATTAATGAAATTAAATAATATTTAAATTTCTGACTTAGTTATTAAGGAAAAAAATCAGATTTTATTTATTAATTAATGATAAATCCTAATTTGACTAAGTCTTATCCTAATCTCCTAATCATAAGGTAACACTATCACATGTTTCTCTCTACTCCTCTCTCACTTTCACGCTCAACTTTCTGAAAAACAAAAGAACGGAACAAAAATATAAAATATTTCATCCACATTCAAGAACTTGATCGCTCAAACTCAAAAGCAAAAAAAGTTTAAAAACGAAAAGTAAAAATCAAGTTCTCGACGGATTGTGCTTGTGATTTTGGTGGTGATACGTTGTCTTAGTGGTGGTTTTGGAAGCACGTTAGAACCTCAATATACGACTTCAGGTATGGGTTTCTTCTGTCTTGGTCCCTTTTCCAAGGGAACCTTAAGGTTCAGTCTAATCACAACTGAAAAATTAATGTTTTCCCCATTGCATGCCTCTATCATTAGATCCTATGAAAGATTCAAAGTATGTATTGATATGACTTTTGGTAGATGATTTAAGGTCTAGTTGTGATTACGTTTTTGAATGTGTATTCGGAGATAATGTGAGAAATAAAAGATGTGTTCCGAAAAAGTGAATTACAATAACTTGTTTGTGCATGTGTGTGCTCCAAGAATTAACAAAAATTGAGAGAAAGATGAATTGGAAGATGACCAAATTTCCAGCTTGCTGAAAATGTTGGTCTCGGGTTGTGTATTGGAGATGAAGCTACATTGTAATACTTTTTAAAAATGTGAGGTCATTGGGGATTGAACCCAAGACCTCACCAAATGCAAATTACATAAAAAATTCATAAGAAAAAGAAAAGGAAAAATAAATGAGGTTAATGGGGATTGAACCCACAACCTCTTGAATAGATGAGAGAATTAGAAGAAAAATGAAAGAAAAATAAATGAGGTTAGTTGGGATTGAACCCACAACCTCTTGAATAGATGAGAGAGTTAGGAGAAAAATGAAAGAGAAAAATAAGATGAGGTGAGTGGGGATTGAACCCACCTCTTGGATAGGTGAGAAAATTAAGAGAAATGAAATGAAGTTGTGGGGGATCGATCCCACAACCTCTTGGCCCTAAACGGAAAAGAGAGTAGGGTAAAGAAACAAAAATATATGGGGGTGATGGGGATCCACCTAGGATCCCCCAAATCTTAAAAATACAATAACCAAGTTTAATATAAGATTAAATGTTGCTCAAGGGATCGAAACCAGGTCCCTTCCCCAATTCCGTATTGACACATAAGTCATAAATGAATAAATGATTAAATAAATGTTGCCTTTAAGGATCGAAGGCAAACCGGTGTAACTCTTAAAGCCTTTGTTGCTTTAGTCAAAGAACTGTCCTGAAGAGATGTTGGCATACTTACAAGATGCATAAGTCTTGTACCACATAACCTTGGGTAAGTATGAATCACTTAGACAAATTACGAATGAACCTCATGTCTTGTTTGTGTGGACTCATAAGTCCAACATACGTTTATAAAGTAAGTGAACCTAAGATGTTATGTGATGAATGATGTGACTCGAGAAGGGTTAAGTAAGAGTGTGAAACACACTAAAACGCCAAGTGCATTGGCATATGATGAAATCAACATTCACGTAAAAAGGGGTTTGTAATCATGAAGGGAAAATGTCCAAAGAATGTGGACACAATATCATAAAAGGCTAATGTGAAATATGAGAGCAATCTCAAATGAGCCTAAGTAAATGTTACCAAAAACGTACTAACCTATGAGAGTGTAAAAAGTTAATAAAGATACCAGTCTCTATGAACAGTCTAATGAAAGTATTGAAGTTAATATATACTTAATACTAATGATGAGATGAGAAATCATCTAATGAGCTATGATGTCCTCATGCTAGTAGCCAACTTCTATGGTGTATGAGATGAATGTAATGGAACATTATACTGAGAAACGATAGGCTAGCTATGAGTGGCGATTTATTTTTTCGGAAAGGCAGAGGTTCGTGCAATTCTAATGAGGTGAGACTATCCATCCAGACAGATATGGGTCTCCTTATATCTCCTAGTCTTTCAACCTATGCAACCAACATAGGGATCTAGCAGGTTTCAACTCCCTATTTATGCTAGCATGTTTTTGTTTCACTTTGGTCGGAGATTCCACCTCTTTTCGGTGTGGGGTAGACACTGGATTTCATGATGTTAACATGATCTATGTCGGTTAATGTTAAAGTTCGTACTAAAGAACTAGACCAGCCACATGTAATGCACACAATGAAATGAACGATACCAAAGGTGTTTGGGTAGGATAATCAAGAGGTATACTAGACTTATGTAATCACACTAGGTCATTCTTAGTCATTACACAGTGAACGAAATGAGTCTTAAACTACATCCAAGGTATAGCTGGTGTTTACACTAGCCTATGATTGAAATGAAATGAAGTACGTAAAAATGAATGAAGAAGACTCTGTGTTTGCTAAAGCAGCCTCCCTAGTTGAGGTCCCATATGTTGAGCCGTCATTTTGGGACGTCCTAATGTTAAGTCCATGGTTCCAGGGTCTCATGGAATAGGAACGAATGAAATGAAATATGATATGTGCTATATGCTATATGCAATATGCTATGTGCTGTGTGCAATATGAAACGTATGATAATGCATGTTACTCTCATGGCATGACTTTCCTGATCCGATTTTTGCAAGTCCACTAACTAGACTTTCTATAACTCATATCGTTAGGAGAGAACTATTCTAAATCATGCATGTTTGTGGTGTGTGCTTGCATATTCCCATACTTAGTACAGTTGTGTACTAATTCCATATATTTATCTACTTTGAGGTGCAGGTGCAGCTCAACGTTAGAGCTTATGAGTCAACACAGAAGTTATCCAGACGTAGAGACTTCATCCGGATTTGGTAGGCCCTCATTCTTTTGAGGATGCATACTGATTTATTCTAGCGTAGACGTAGGCATGAGCTACTGGAGTATGTTCTACTAACGTTTCATTCCTATTTATGTTCAGACGTTGTATTGGTGCCACTTTGGCAACTCTATATTTATGACTGTATCTTTCATTTGATTATCTTGATTTAGATGGTTGTTGTGAACGTTTATGAGTTTACGTAGATAGTATTATGCGGGATCAATGTTTTCCAATATAATGTTTAAGTAAAACAAAGTTCAAATTTTAAGCTAAAATTAATATAGATGAAGTAACGACGACGTATGTAGGCTTGTCTGTGACCTCTAAGAGGTGAACGATGTCGGTCTCGTCTAGGGTCTAGATTTCGGTCGTGACATGGCATTTCTCCAAATTTAGCGCCAGATTCAATCTTCACATCTCTTGAGCACCTTGGCCTTATTATCTAGCACCAATCAAAGGAGTCGCCAACCACAGAAAAATCATCCATGAACACCTCAATAGTCTCATCCACCATATCAAAAAATATCAACATCATATAACGCTAGAAGGTCGCAGGTGCGTTATACAACCCAAATGGAATATTTTGAATTCAAAAATTGCCCCAAGGGCAAGGTATTTTCTTTGTATTCTGGGGCGATAATGATCATGTTGTAGCTGGAATATCCATCAAGAACGCAATACAAACCCTTGACTGCAAGTCTGTCTAGCATCCGATCCATGAAAGGCATGGGAATATAGTCCTTTTCTGTCCATGCATTCAACTTCTGGTATTCCATGCAAACTCTCCATCCGGTTACAAGAAACATCAAAAGAAGCTTGTTATTTTCACTCGGTGCCACAATCATCCCACCCTTTTTAGGAACGCAATGAACAAGGCACACCAAACTGTTGTCTGCAATAGGATATATGACCCCAACATCCAACCACTTGATGATCTCCTTTTTAATTACTTCTTGCATAGATAGATTCAACCCTCTTTCATGCTCAAAACTAGGTTTGTGATACGGCATGAGATTGATTTTGTGGAAATAAATACCGGGAGGGATCCCAATAATATTCGCAATAGTCCATCTAATGATTCACTTAAACCTCTTCAACACCGCCACTAAGCACTCTACTTCGTGTACATTTAAATCTGCTGCATTAATCACCAGAATAGTGTCATCTCTACCGAGGAACACATACCTCAAATGTGGTGGTAGAGCCTTAAGCTCTAATTTCGGTGCTTCCACAATAGATGGTCTCGCAAGTGGAGACCGCGATACTTCATGTCAAACTCCAACTTCTTCGGCTTTGACCATTATTTTTTTCTTCCAAGTGCGGTCAACAAAACATTATATTCTTCAATACCATCATTGTAAAAATTGATGATGACTGCTGCTAGTGCCTCAACACCTAGTCACTCTTTAATTTGCATTTCTAATACAGTCTTAACTCTTTAGTTGATTGCAGAAACCATTTGGAGCTCACCACTTCTTTTCATGGCCCCACATATATTGAAAGTTGCTTCTTCATTGTTCAACCTAAACTTCATCTCCCCTTTTTCCATAACGAGTAATGCACGCCAAATGGCCAGGATCGGTCACCCAGAATAATGGGTTCCTCAAAGTCAACCTCATAATCAAGAATCACAATGTCGTCCAGAAAGATGAACAACTAAACTTTCACAAGCACATCATTGAGTACACCTATGGCATCTTTTCACTTCAATCGGTCATCAGTAACCGCATCGAGTAGGCTTTGGGTCCCCCAATCCTACCTTCTTATAAATGGACAGTGGCATGGAATTTATACTCGCACCAAGATCACACGACGCCTTTGCAAAATGAAGCAACCTTATCGTGTATGGAATAGTGAAGGCACACGATTCCTCCTTCTGCACAAGAGACTTTGTAGGAAAAACATTACACGGCTGAATTTTGTCATCATCTTCAAAACTCACTGACCTCTTCTTTATCACCATTTCCTTCATAAACATAGCGAATTCGCAAATTTCTTCTAAAGCTTCTATCAACGGAAAAATAATTGAGAGGTGCTTCAACATAGTGATAAATCAGTGATATTTACCCTCTTTCATTTTCTTCACTGATATTTGTGGAAACGGTGGTGGAGGTCTAGGTATGGGGACCACTTTCTGAGATAACTCCACTTATTTAATTGTTGCTTCACCAAACTCTTTATTAGCTTCTGCTACATCATCTTTCTTTCTCATATCACCTTCTACTACAGATGACATAGGTGGATTAATGGTCTGCTTACCCCCTCGAGTAGTGGCTGCCATGCAATGCCCATCATTTTTTCGGTTTTTGATAGTTTTTCTAGGAAAATTGACAGGTTGAAGTGGGTTCATTGTAGTATACATCTGAGTCATCTGTAGCTCAAGATGATTTATTGACACTTCATGTGCATCCACCTTTTATCCAATGACAGATAGGTCACCTCTCATCTCGTAGTACATTCTCATCTCTTGCATCAAACCTCCTCATCATCTTCTGCATCATCTACTCTATCCATGCCATACTACCTCCACTTTCCCTAGGGGAAGCTTCCTAATTTTTAGGAGGAATATATGGACCAACCCGATCGTTCATGTTACCATAGTTGTTCTAGTTGAAATTGTTGTCGCGATTGTAGTTCCCATCTCTGACATATTAACCCTCTCAATTCTAGTTATCATAGTTCTGCCCTTGGTTTCCTTGACCTTGTCGCCAATTATCTGGATTGGAACCTTGGTCGTTTGGTAGGAAGACCCTGTCTGATCGTCAACTGCATATGCGTCCTCTTTGTAGTAATAATATTTTGCCGGTTGTGGGGGGTTTACTCAAATAGTTACTGTATTAACCTTCTTTGCGCCCTCACTCACATACATCAAGACAAACCCCAACTTGGTTCTCATATTTTCCATCTCTTCGTGAATCTCATCTGCGAGTGGATTGTTTCTAGCTTGAACAGCGAATGTATTTCGCCTGGTCGGCGACATTATTGTTCTCCAAGCCTTCTTGTTGTGAGATATCTTCTCTAACTTCTCTGAAATCTCATTATAGGTGCATTCTCCATAGGAGCCACCAGCTATAGTATCAAGCACTACTTTATTGTTGTTATCTTGACCTCTATATATATACTCTTTCAGTGAATCATTATCAATGCGATGATCCGAGACACCCCTCACAAATGCTGTAAATCTTTCCCAAGATCTACTCACTGGCTCTCTAGCTAATGCCACAAAGTTGTTCGCCTTATCATTATGGTTGAGCTTCTTGGAAACCATGTAGCACTTTCTAAGAACCCATCTTTCATTTGATCCCAAGTATAGATTGATTTGTAAGGTATCTCGGTGCACCATATAGCAGCCTCTCCTTTCAGTTATAGAGGGAACACTCGCAACCCAACGATGTTCATGTTCAAATCTGTTCTACCCACACAACATTCGCAAACCGCACTTATCTTAGATATATGAGCATTCGGGTCTTCCGTTGGCATTCTCGAAAACAAACCCCTCGTGGTGAGCATCTACATTAGGCTTCTCGTCAACATAAATATATGCCCCAGGAACAGGGGGAAGGACAAGAGGTCCATCAGAGTCTGAAATGTTCACATTGCCTATATAATAATCTTGATGTTGTGGGGCAGTTTACGATTGCACTCCCGACGCGTGTCATAATTTGTTCTCAATGGACGCCTATTTGTTTGCACCGAATAGTATTGGAGGCTTCAAGCTTGTTCCGTCACCTACATTCCCCCTATTTGGGTTACCTAGGACCCCGTAATTCTCCATACTCCGCAAAGTGCGATTCAATTCAAGATCGTAAGGCGTTAGTGGTTCCCCTCGGATCTGTGTAGTTGGCATACACTAGAGCTAGACTTAAGAGAGATAAAAACATAAAAAAAAGTAAAATTAGGAAATAGTTGACTAAAGTTCAATAATACAATTTAAATTGATCTAAAATCCAAATTTTGCGGCAGCGATGCCAAAATTTTATACGCTTAATGTACACCTCCATAAAAAAGCATAAGCAATTATTCCATGGTATTTACATGAGGTTCCTCTTTAAGAAAGTTCCGGAGGGATTAGTTGATCCATGATTTATGTTTCATATTTTGTTTCCTTTTCTTTTATTGCGAGAAATCTATCGATCAATTCCGATTCATTTTTTTTCTCTTGATTCTTTTCCGATCGAGATGTATAGATCATGTTCATGGATTAACGAAAATATGCAAAAGCTCTATTTGCCTCTGCCTTTCTATGTGTCTCTTCCTTTTTGCGTACGGCATCGCCACTCCCTTTGTCAGCATCCACTAAAGTGTCTCCCTTTGAAAGCCATATTTCGACTCGGATGTTTTCGAGATGCCGCTAATAACCAACGAATGGCAAGTGCTTTTCCTTATGCGGATCCTATTTCAATGGGAACTTGATGAGTCGATCTACCTTTACGTCTTGCTTTTACTGTTATATCGGGAGTTACTCCATGTTTTGCTTGACGTAAAAAGGATAGTGGATTTGTTTCTGTCTGTCGTTGAAGCTTTTTCACGGCTCGGTAGATAATTTGATAAGCCAATGAAAAAATGTTGTATTTTCTGGTATCTCCTTAGGGATTTTATTAGTCTTTCTGGTGGGTATCCTTAATTCTCTCATCTCTTGAACCTATTCGTCGTAGACCCGAAACACAAAATGACCCCCTAATTTTTCTTGGTTGTGAGACACATTAAATTTGAATCTAAGTCCCCAAAGAAAATGCAAATAAAATAAAGAAAACAAAAAATTAGAGGGGGTAAAACTTGTTGAATAAAAAGAATATAATTAACAAAATTATTGGAATTGTTCCAAAGAGAATATGTGTCCCTGCACTGCACAAATAAGATCCAGTCATATATTATATATGTGGGTACATATTATGTATCAAGAACAAAAAAATGTGGATATGGTCGAATGGTAAAATTTCTCTTTGCCAAGGAGAAGATGCAGGTTCGATTCCCGCTATCACTGTTTATTTTTATTATTGAATTTCATAAATAGCATAAAATATATCCTTACATTAAGGAGATGGTATAGTTGGCCGTGATAGTGTAGTTATTAAATCCATCCCCTACGTTTTCTTTTGCCTTCCACCCCTCAAAAGCGAAAGGCAGGAATTTATTACTAGTTACCAGAATAAGATGTTGCGGAGACAGGATTTGAACCCGTGACCTCAAGGTTATGAGCCTTGCGAGCTACCAAACTACTCTACCCCAAACCAAAGATAAGAACAGAAAACTAATAGATAAACAAGGATTAAATGTGCCCCTCCACCCTATCTATACAAATAGAATAGCCCATTTATACAGAAAGGTAAAGGGGCTTCTATGATCATCGACCATAGAAATAGAAATGAAGCTTTAATCATTACCAACTTGATCTTGTTGCTCCTGGCAACAAACATGCATGAACCATTTCACGATGTATGTGTCTGGATAGGCCAAAGTCTCGATACTTAGCGCTCGGCCTTCCGGTCAAAAAACAACGTCGATGAAGGCGTGTAGGTGCACTATTCTGTGGTAGGAATGTAATTTCCCATAAATTTCCCATTTGTCACTCAACGACGGAACCTTGCTTATTTTTTTTTTTAAGATCGATGAATCGAATGATATTTCTGTTCCATTTTTTTGTCTCTTCTTCTCCCTCTGAATCAAAGTTTTCCTTGCCATAATGGTTGAATTACTATTAGTATCCATGATACAAGTAGAATCCTAGATGTAGAAATAGAAGAAGGTGGACCCCCTTCTCAGTCGGAAGAAATGAGATTATCGCTAATACACACATTAATTAACCAAATTTTCCCGACGTAGAGGCAATCAAGAAAGCCGCATAAGTGAATATATAACCTACAGAAAAGTGAGCTAATCCAACCAATCTTTCTTGTACAATAGAAAGGGCCACTAGTTTATCTCTCCATCGAATCAAATTGGCCAAAGGTGTGCGTTCGTGAGCCCATGCTAAAGTTTCAATCAATTACTACCTATATCCACGCCAAGAAATTAAGAACATAAATCCAGTAGCCCAAACAAGATGTCCAAATAAGAACATCCGTGCCCAAACCGATAAACTATTTATACCAAAAGGGTTATATCCATTGATATGTTTTGAAGAGTCTAACCGTAAATAGTCCCTTAACCAGCCTATCAAATAAGTGAAAATAAGAGAATACTAAAGATCCGAGCCATAGAATTTCTCAATTCTAAAATACAAGGTACTTATTAGATCGAATATACTTATACGATCTAATAGAATGATTTTGCCGTATCAAGACTACTACCGATCAAAGCCATTTTATGAATAAAATGTGATCAATTAACTAACCAAAAAAACCACTTGTTACAAATAAGATCTTGTTGTTGCATCTAAAGAGATAAATGTTGACTAATCTGGCTAACATTGAACTTGGTAAAATGATAGGGTTGAATAATTGAAAAATGAGATTATTTAGGAATACACATTGAATGCTGAGATTACGCATTGAATTGCTGGTAGTAGATCCATAATCAAAAATGTGTTTGTGATTGTTCGAGAAGAAATGAAATAGAAGATATGGTAGAGCTAGGACAGTTATTGTATGAGGTCG